>JAODXP020000038.1:330856-388926 GCA_027497455.2 Sardinella longiceps | reverse complement strand
ACAAAAATGCAGTTATGCCAGGGACACACACACACACACACACACTGGAAGAATCTGGGGTGTTGGGTCCATGAAATTGTAACTGAAAGTAGATATAACCAAAATCACATTTATTATCAGCTTGTCAGACAACATAATGTACAAAAATGAAAATCTCTGGTTTGTAGCTACTCTTTGGGTTGCAAATAAATTTACATTGATTGGTGAAAATGTACAACATGTTGTAATTTTTCTAATATTTGGCGCCTCTAGGTGGAGCTCCAGAGATAGAAAACTGCAGTCCTGCCTGATGTCCTAGTGATACAGCACCATTTTGGGCAATGCACTCATTTGAAACTTCTATATTTACACAATTCAGACTTACTTTTCTGAAGTTCATCCAGACATTCTCAGTGTCAGATGGTAGGACTTTTAGTTCTATCAGAATAGATCATTGAATCAGATTGAATCGCATCTCTCCTGCTGTCTTTTTCAAAAGTAATTACACATTCTGACAATTTTGCTCAATAGGCCTCAAATTTATACTTCCGCTAAGGAGGTTATGTTTTCGCCGGCGTGTGTCTGTGCGTCTGTCTGTCTGTGTACAACATAACTCGAGAAGTACTGCACAGATTTGGATGACATTTTCAGACATCGTGTATATTGAGACAAGTAAGAATTGACTCCATTTTGGTGGCGATCGGTGATCCAGAACAAAATCTGGAATTTATAGTGTCTGTGACTACATTGCCTTGGTGGATGTCTGCACTCTCTGATCGCTTTTTTAATTGTGTTTGCATTGCCTTTTAGATTGATTAACAACAGCTTTTCCCCACAAGCAATCATCAACACACACAAACACAAAAGACCTTCAAACTGTCAAAACCTAAACATGCTCTTTTTATTCACAAATGCATCAGTGTTTTAACACCACCCTGCCACCAAAGGGATTTTTCAGTGCATCCTTATGAACTTCATGAGCAGGTTGAGGAGACCATAGACAGAGAATTAATAGATGACACCTCGACCTTAGCCTGGCGAATGCGAAACTAAAAATCACGATTGATATTTAGTCTGGAGACCTACCTATTTGAATCTCTCGTAGCAGAAGCATAGTTTACGATTGTCCAGAGCCGTTTATTGGGCGCTACAAATGTCTATCATAGCGTCTGTACATAGTTCAGAGCAGTGGCGTCGCCAGGCGATTTTTACGGGGCTTTAGCCCGGGGTAATTTGAGCCGAGCCCGGGGTAAATTTTTTTTGAATGCTTTATACATATAACTTTACAATTCAATAATGTGCCATAACTGAAATACTTGTTTCGCTGTTTTATTCCGTTATAGTTTGTTTTCTTGTCTCACAGCCTATCAAAATAAGGAAGGATCATATTTACTTGTCTCTGATTAGGCGAAGTCGGCGCGGGGCGGGGCGGGGCTGAACAGCAGGGTTCGAGTTAGGTGGGAGCCAGTGGGAGCTGAGCTCCCATAGAGAGAGGTCTGGCTCCCATGAAAGCAGCAAACTCAAACATCTGTGGGGGCTCTGACAATACAATAGTATAATATTTTACTGACAAATAAAGTTATCATAAGCGGGGATCAAACCGAGCTATGGGAGGTGGAACCTTTTTATGGAGTTGCGAGCGCGCCAAGCGCTTGTTACAGGGGTGTTTTTGATCATCTTTTCTTTTTGTGTTATTGCCTTATTGGCATGCTGTTATTATGTTCTCTGATGATAAAGGGGCACGGTATGCTTGCGCAGTTGCAATGTATAGGTTGCAAACACAAATCAATGTCTTAATTGATTGTAAACCATGATTTGGTTGTGACCGATAGTTACCGTGCGTAACAGTCGGGGTTTGCCTCTGACGCGAGAGGATCTAATGATGGTATGTTATATTGCCTAGTTTGTGGGCCTTGCCCCTGATTATTTTCAGTTTGATCAGTGTTTTGTTTGTTTAGTTTGTTTGTTAATTTGTTATGTTATGCACCCCGCCGGTGGCATAATATAAAATAAAAGAAAGACGTCTGCATTATTCCGTTTCCATGCCTTGAGTCTACCACCCGCCGGACACACTCCGTTACAATGCCACTGAAAATGTGGCCGCTTGCTTATTTCGGTTTCAGCCTACTTCAATAAAGCCAAACATAGGCCTACTGTAGCTCCAGATAGTAAGATAATGCGCGGCTCTCCCTAGGTCAACCTCTCTCCTAGATATTGCTTTAACCAGGTTATTCCGATCATGCTGCGCATGATGTAAACTTTATCGAGGATTTCGCGCAAGTAGCATATTCACCGAAATTAATAAGTGCCAGTTCATCGTTATGCATAACATTCAGCCAGAGGTCCGGGAGAGAGAGATAGAGAGAGACATTGTCAACTTCTCACATTGTAAGGTCAGTGCTTGCTTCCAGTTGCGCAGACTGGAGAACGAAAAAAAAAAAAAAACATCCCATACAATTAATTCATGGGCTCCCACGAAGATGGAATCATAACTCGAACCCTGCTGAACAGGGACCCGAGATGAGTCTCGTGGAGCATGTGTGAACAGTTTTGGGAGAGATATGCGCTTTTGCTAGTGAGCTGTAATGTTGTGCAGAACTGTAAGACTGTTTGGCCAAATGATCTTACAGTTTTAAGAGTGTAATTTCTGTTTCAAGAAATGAGCCAAAGCAACAGAGAAAAACTGCAATAACCATACCCTGCAAAGAAAATTCTAATACCATAGATCTTCATTGCCTTTTTCATTTCACGTGCGTGTGCGTGCCCCCCCCCCCCCCCCCAAAAAAAAAATTTTTCAGCGCGCGCTCCGCGCGCGCAGGAAACACCCTGGGGCTGAGCCCAGGTTGTCCTTAAAGTCTAGAAACGCCCCTGGTTCAGAGCCAATACCAGAGCCACCACGTGGCGTAAAATGTAGTCGAGGGCCGTACTAGTTCCTTTTTTGTTCTGTGATTGGATACCGAAAGCAAGTGAGAAAATCGGCCATGGTCACCATGCTGCTTTGCAGAGTGAAATGAAATAAGCACGCAAAGGAGTATGGGAACTCCCAGGCTATGTCGACCTAGTGTTTTAATGAAAACATAGCCTCAGACTGTCGATGGAGATTGAAGGGAAGAAAAAAAACCCAGCCATGACCAGTTTTTCAGGTCAACATTTAATTTCCATCATCCTATATTATTTTTCAAAAAAGAGCTGTAAGACAAATATCCAAAATCATGCAGGGATCTTGGGAGGGGAGAAACAATATCATTCACCTTTTTCACCTGGCCGCCATGTTCCGAACGAAAACGAGGCTCGGGTGGTAAAACTAGAGGAAGTGCCGACTAAACGTTAATTTAATTCAATTCAATTTTATTTGTGGATCGCTCAAATACAGTGCATTGCCTCGCGGCGCTTTACAGGCAGTACGGGAAGCATCCATGAGATACAGGGGCAAGGAAAAACTCCCTTCGCTTTATAAATATGATAGTTAAAGGTGCCCCGCCACACAAAACCGTTTTTACCTGTTGCTTTTGGTATAGAATAGGTCTATATGACCTCGAGTTACACCGTGCATGTGAAAATGTAATACTGTCTTCGCTATCGGCAACAGCCCATTAAAAGAAATAGCGGAGAAATTAGGTCAATTTGAATCCATGGTCTGTGCTACGTAGTATAGACAACGTTACAGCCATTGGCTGACTGAGGAGAATTATCGCCCAATCCATGCTCTCCTGTATTTGACTAAAGCCCGCCCCTTGAAATACTCGCGAAAAAGAAGGAATATCCATGAAATGGTAACAGGCAACTATTTTTAGTTTTAACTGAATATCAAGACGTTAGTGAGTTTAGCTTTGGCTATGAGTTTAGCAAACTGTTAACTCATCTACCTGCTAGTCCATCATTTATTCAGTGTCCTGTATATTTTGAGAAGAACTTGTCAACTTGGCGAATTCAACAGTCTTGGTAAGTGTAACGTTAATCTGACTGGATAGGCAAACAGTCGGCTACTCTTGCAATAAGTATCTGATTATGTTGGCTACTGTGACATCCTGACTATGTAGTAAGCTTACCTTTGCAAAGTGGCCGCTTACAATCTGCAAGCTAGGTTGGTGCAGATATCCTCTTTCTCGGTTTCATGATAATATTCCAAGGTTTTTATTTCATACCTCGCAATTCGCAATTAAAACTAATGTAAATATTCAGCCCATGTGCTTTACAACGTCGAGCTTCAGCAGCGAATCAGAGCGCAGCCCATTATCACAGTGGAAAAAACCGGAAGAACCGCATGCAATTTTCGAAGGCTATTCCTACACTCTGCAAACGATCTAATTATGGTCTCCTTGGGCCGTTCTCAATCCAAGTGAAATCGCATACCCTATTTGTAGACCTCAAAGAACAATTTAAATACCCTGTAGTGGTGTGGCATGGCACCTTTAATAATTTTTCACATATGTCGGGCAGAAGATCTACTGCTGGTCCCCTCTCTTACTGTTGGTCAGGTGGAAAGTTGGGCAGATGAGGGCAATCCCATCCCCAGAAGCTACTTCTGGGGAAGTTTTACCACCCAAGCCTCGTTCTAGTGCCTCATAATAACGTAGGTGAAAAAGGTGAATTGAAAGGGGGCGAGGCTTGAAAAAAAACGTGCTAATTGGTCGAAGAGAAGCTCTGTGTATCTGCATTCGATTGCTCTTCCTTCACATTTCATCAACCTAGCTGTGTGTCACAGTGAATTTTAAATTGAATTTATAAATTCAGTTTCAAATTATACTGCTCAGATTCTTTGTTTAATTTTTTCACTGCAATTAGTCAACTTTAGAAAATTCAAATTAAAATATACAGTAAATCATTCAAATTCAGTTTTATGTTATATCATGTAAGTTTTTTGCCCTGTTTTTGCACTGTTCATGCTGTGAAAATACTAGAATGTTGCAGAAACGCCCCAAAGCAGCTTGTACTTCATGCAGATGAGAAGGCGCTACTGATCATAAAAATAGGGCCCCAAGTTTCATCACATAATGATAAGGAAGTTTAGCTTTATTGGTTCTCGCTGTTGAGTATTAGTAGTGCAAATGTTTTTTTGGTCATCATTCAATGACGAGGTGGCTTCGGTGATAATGTTTGTGATAGCCTATGAAATCCTATGACCTTGATCCGTGGATCATTTTGTGATAGAATGGTCAGGGATTAAAGATCAGCTAAATATAACAGCTTTGGATAAGGGGAGTGACTCCTCCAACAGAATGCCAAAGATCAACCTGTCTTTTTGGGCTGGGCATATAGTCTTCTGGTTTTCAAAACCATTGTGGTGGTGCATTCTTTCATTGACATTATTGTCCTTGTTACTTACTAGAGTAGCTTTTTTGAATGTCCTACATTGACTTCATCTTGAGATCCAAAAATCAATTGTGAGTATCTACCAATAATTATCTTTCTTGTTAGTTGTAGTTATTTTATGGTACACTTAACACTGACCAATGTTTTCACTGATCTTCAACAATGACATTTGCATTTACAGATCATAGTGATCCAAATGTATTTGTGTTTTTGCACAATATTCACAGTTGTTGCAAAATTGTTTGTACACTCTTAAATGTTGATCATAATAACATAACATATAAATATGACATAGTAAAACAATAGGCCTAATTAGTAGGCTAAAAAAAATTAGTTTTGACGTATCTGAAGGGAGTTTTCTTTTTTCTAGACTGCTTTAACCTTTGGACTTATATGAGATGTGAGGTGGGAGGAAGGGAGTGAATCAAGATGAGGTACTGACAAACACAGAACAAGCAAAGGTATTATGGACAGTGTATTCTTTGGTGTTTGTTAAGGTGGCTACAGGCAAAAGACCTGCAACAAGACAAGCTGCAATGTTCTAGATAGATATACAGGCCTACTTTACTGTCCCAGAGGGAAATTTGTCTTGGACTCTGAACCAGCAACGTTCAGGTTCAGGTTTATTTGTCACATACCTGGGAGTGGCTATGTCAGAAGGCAACTGTGCTTTATTTACCGATATCTTTAGTATTTCCAAATTCAAACATCACCAAATTTGCTACTGTCAATAGTAAGAGGCATACCCAATCTGAGGTCCATTGGACGAACATTGGACAAATGGTTTGATAGTTATGCATGGAACACACAGACTCACAGACAGACGTTCCTTGCGTTAATAGATAGATTATCAAAAATAAGCATGTGGGAACGTTATGTGAAGTCCAAGATAACATGTCAGAATGTTAGCGTTTTAACGTTCTCTGAACTAAATAGGAAGACGTTCTTAAAATACCCATAGGAGAACCTTAGGCGAACGTTAGTTAAAGTTCCCATAACGTTCTGTGTTAGCAGGTATGCCTGTGATTGTAGAGGACAAACTTCTGCAGTCATATTGCTTCAAAGTTGTATTGAAGCAACATTCTGCCCTTTAGCTGTAGGTGGTCCTCATCTGTAAATTGCAACTTTAAGGGATCATAAATATTAAAAAAAAAAATTCTGTGTGTTTGTCTTTCAGTCATTTTGGTGGAGAGATGTGTGATGTAAATAAATGTAATGAGAGGAGTGTGGCTACATGTGTGACATGTAGAGACTATCTATGCATTCGCCATGCTGAGCATCATAGAAAAACAGAAGAAAATCATAAAATACATGACCTGCTCATCCCACCCGCTCATCCCACTCAGGACCCAGGAGAAACAGATCTAAAAAGACAATCTCATGGGTAAGTATTGGGTGAAAGTAAGCCTATAGTGTCATTCCATGTCAATTCACATGTTTCTTCAGAAACTCCCCAGTAACACCTCTTCAATTTGCCTTATTTTTTCATAATGTATATACCTTTTGATGCCAAATGAAAGAATCCTAAGTTTGAGCATCCTACCTTTAACGGTTTTGGAGATATGACCCTCCAAAGTTTGAGTGCCACACCGACTTTTCAGGTCTGTGAATTGCACACAAAATTTGCAAGCATATTTGGACGCCCATATCTTTGGTTTGTAGACAGATGGCATGTACCATAATCCGGGTCCTGTCTATCAGATTCTGCACTTGGACGGCATTGCTTAATTATTTTTGGAGATATAGACCCTTGAAAACCTGACTTGTTTACAGAGTGATTAAGATTTTTGGCATTTTGGGGGCCCAGATCTTGAAAGGTATGTTTATTATTGGAATTGAAACAAATTGACTATCTTTTTTGGGAGTGCAATGTATTTAATGAGTTTAAGGGCACTCAGACCTTAAATGAGGGAATTGGAAGGTCATGGCTTTGGGACAAAATGACCCTTAGATACCCCTTATATCAGGCTCCTGGTTGACCATGTGGGCACTTGATGACTGGAATGAGCTTTTAACTCCATGTCACATTTTATCAAAAAACTGCGTTTTTTTTTTTAAGTTCTTCATGATAATTTAGGCTTTTGAATATATGACTATTTGACCATATTTATGCAAGTCCAGAATTTTGGTGAACTGAGATTTTAACTGCCTAATCATGTTCAATGGTTGTAAAACACACCCATATAATCCATATGATTTATGAGTGTATTAAAATATTATGTTTATGCCAGAAAATCTTGTTATATTGACAGATTGTGATTAACCCTTTCATGTCTTTGCTCTGTGGTTACCGCAAGGGTTGTTTTCATTACAATTAACACCAACCAGCATCTGAGCCTCCTTCATCTGCTTTTCTCAAGTTGGATTATTTTAATTTATCATTTTAATTTAATTTACACTTCCAGGAAGTGGAGATTCAAACGAGAGGTGGATTTCAAGGACAACATTAACACTTAAACAGAATTGTCCTACTCGTTGCTGCTTAGGAGCAGCACACACTTTCATCTTGTGTTTACACCACTAGGTATTCTGCATGTGATGAAATAGATTTTAGCATTTTAAATCATCAACTGTAAAAAATTAGGCCTATACTAAAAAGAAAATTCCATGGTTAATTTACTTTTATGAGCAACTGTTAGAGAGTAGAGGGTCTGCGGGTCCTCCCCTAAGAAAAGTGAGTAGCTGTTTCCTGTATTCTGGGGCATTTTAATATTTGGTTGACTTCTTATAGCAATTAATTCAATGGCTTAGCTAATTCCTTTGCATGTAATTTGAGTGCATGTGAAGTAGGCTAATACTGACTATACTACTGACAATGACCATGATTTGAGTGTAGGCCTACTGTGTGTCATATTTGCATGGAGTTCTATATCAATGAGTTTGTGTTGAAAATGCTCACAAATAAAGCATGGGATTGGGAGAGGACATGCTATTTGCCAATACAATAATATAATGCCAATGCAAGCTTTATAATTATTCAAGAAAGTTAAGCATTTGACCATAACAGTATTATTTCATGAACAACTACTGAAGATTATTGTTAATAAATTCTAAAAACTTATATTTCTATGCACGATTGTAAGTATTTTTTGCAAAGCACTTCAGAAACCAGCGTGTGTGTGGCGCTCAGTTGCAAAAAGTTATCACCATATGTTGGTGAACAAAGGACGTTTGTTAGTCTGGCTGATGGTGTTGGGGAACACAAACATATTCTGAACTAACTAATTAGCTAACTAAGTTAGCAACTATGCTGTTGGGAAACAAATCCCAGGAACAATATCAATAATTTTGTGTTGAAAATGTTCACAAATAAGGCATGAGCTTGGGGGAGGACGTGCTATTTGCTAAACAACTCTCAGCCTAAACTTTAATGTACGTCCTAGAACCCTTGATCATAAACACACCCCTAATCAATACTAATCTATCTAATCCCCTTATTATTACCCCCTGGACACCTCCCTCAATCAAAATCCCATCAGAAAAGATTGATGTATTTCATAAGACACAGGCGGGGAGAGGGAGACACTCAGACACTCGTGTGCACACGCACACACATTCTCTCTCACTCTCTCTCACACACGCACACACACACACACACACACTTTGATCTTTCATAGTAGCCTAGTTAACCTTGTTAATCATTTATTATCAATCATCTCTTAATTTCTCACCAGTTAACCATTGGTAAATAAATTTATTATTGTTTAGCGTTTGGTATATATATAACTGAACCTTGAATAATTAATGTAAATGGTTTATTGACCAAATGTGGGGAAAAGCTAGCCTACTTGTTAACACTTTGAATGCCAGAAACGTTATATGCCGTTATTACTTGTCATGCGTTGAGTGCCAAAAACGTAATGTTACGTTTTTGCCTTTTTTTTTATTTACGAAAATAGAAACCCTCACACAGGTTATATATGATTTTTGGAACTCTGTGATAAATAGAACTGAAATAAATTACGATCGGAAACTCATAAAAACTCACGATCTGCACATTTTGTCTGGACATTTTCACATCACAAGGCAGCATTTGATTACTATTGCAGCATTTGTGTCAATTACGTCATGTCATGTTGTCCTTTCGCGGGTTCGTCACTAGGTGGCAGTCTCAGGGCCGAGTGGAGTGAGTGACAGGCCGCGACGCACATGCAAGAGGCCTTGTCAGAGTGCCGAATATGTTGGTGATATCTCCTTTTCTAGAAAAAAGTATTTTGATGAAAACTACCCACTATTTAGCTTGGGATTTCTCAGGAACGGAGGCATGTAGAAATAAACGGTTTCCACCCACTGAGAGCTCAGAGTCTTACCTTTCAAATGACCCATAGTATGTGTCCATAGCTATAACACAGAATACGCTGTGGCTCTATAAAAATAGGCAACAGTGGCCTGGATTGCTGGCACTCTGGGCCAAAGCTTGTTAAAAACACCTGGCAACCAAAGTGTTAATTGATTGATTTCCATTTATCAACTACTTGCTGACGATTTACTCATCATTAGTAAATGCATCGATTCTCATCAACAAACCCCATTGTTAACATATTTACGAGTGGTATGTTATTATGAACTAGCTGTTAACTAGCTAATAATTCACCCACTTACATTATGTGTTACTCATTTCTTAATTAAATTTGTTCATGAGAACCGATGCATATACTATTGATGATTAAATTGTTACCCAGGGTTCTATGAACCCACTATTCTTAGATCATTATAAATGCTTTCATAAAAGGTTATAATGCCTGTGCTGGCCCGAAGCATACCCAAGATTCACCTTTGATCAGATTTCGACACAGTAACCAGTGATTGGTTGATTATAATATGACTCCTGGGCAAACAATTGAGTTATTGGTTCAGTGAGACTAATTACTTGGTGAGATCAGATCTTGTATGCTAACAAATCACATATTTGTGGTATGCTTATAACATCCTCTCTATTATTTTCACGTTTTCTTTTCAGGGACCAAAAGCCAGACCAGGTCCCCCAAGTGTACCATCAGTGAAAAGTAGTAACTCAAAGGACCGTGGACCTGACTTAAGAGGACAGAATACCAGGTAATGAAAATAGGAAAGAGATTACAGTGAGGCATGAGGACACAAGTTGCTTGGTTCAAAATTTACATTTTTTATGAGCCAAAAATGATTGAATGTAACCCAAAAGCTAAGCCTATGACAGAAGTCAACAAAATCATAACTGGACTCAGCACACATTGACATGTTGACGTTTAACTGAACAAAAACTGACCTGGTCAATGATAAAATGGACTGTATTTATATAGCTCCAACAAGCTCCCACAATCTACACCTACAAACACTCAAAGGTCAGAGGCACTCCGAAGTCTTTTTTTTTTTTTTGTGCACACGAGCGCTGAAAAATACTAGCCTGGCGATGCCATCCTACGTACTCCCGGTAACCGATTTTGGCTCCATACGTAGTCTGGCCCAACCCGCCTAGCTCTGTTTCCCTCAGTAGCCCTACAGTTTAGCCAATCAGCACACAGTTTAGAGCGATGTCTCAGAACTTGCAGCAGCTTGTAGTTCCACAACATAGGAATGCATTCTCTCCCCTACTTTCGAATTACATTCTTGCCAGAGATCTGTTATTACTGAAGTGGGAAGTTGGAGGCGTGAGAGCCAGGTGAGAGAACACATCATATCCAAATGGAAACCCATTTCAATTGAATTGGGCCAGACTGTATGACTGAGTCAACAGGCGGCTAAACCAGGCAAAAAAAAAAATACAATCGCGGGTGATGCGATTTTGCTTCATTGTCTTTCGAAAGTTTTGGTATCTGTATATATAATCTCATACAATGGAGATATTTTGTATCAAATTAAACTAGACAACCAGTCCCATGCATTGGTACCACTTGAAATGTACTTGCTTGAGAATAAGGGGGTGTAAAGTGTAAAGATCACTCAACATTTTGGCAAGGGAAATATCTTTATCTGGTGTTATAAACTTGGCTTAGTTAGCTGCTGGAGTTACATCTAACCAAGAGCTCAAAAAATAAAACTAGTAAAAAAAATCACTACACATTGATATAGAGCTATAATTTGAACAGAAGAGTTTTATATCACCCATTTTAAGAAAGTGAACACCCCAATTTGCCTGCTTTCAGACTTTAGTGCTGAAGTCTCACAAGAAAGGGGAGGGGTTTGGGTTTCAGATCTTTTTCTTTGTTGTAGCAGCTAGGCAAGCATATAGTAGAGTAACTAATAGCTACCATAAGTACCATAAGAGTTTAGCAAAAAATAGAGAACAATGAAAATTAGCAGCAATGGCAATAACTTTGGTTTGCTATTTTTATCCTCTTTTTATCCATCCATATTTTGACAACATTCAACCGTTTTGCATATAAAGACTTTATTCATCATACATAAAGGCCTTATTCATCATGAATAAGAAATTTGTGAATACATGCCTAACAAATGGCTGATGTTGCCTAACACATGCTTTACAAGTCAAGCAGCCCTTAATTAGGTATAGTAGTGCCCGACATGTGATCCTTAAAATAAAGTGGTACAAATGTTTGCCTAACATGCGTTAGTCCTCTGATCATATTAAATATCCATGCACTTCTAAACAAACTAAGTAAACAGAGCCTATAGCCCACAATCTTGTTGTTGCTGCTCTTATTGGTGGATTTGTAAGAAAAGTTGTAGGCTTAACTGTTGATTCATCTTATTCTGAAGAGAAGAAAAATTGGTATGTTGGGCTAATTGTAGCCTCACTGCAAGACCTTTTAGCACCTCGATCTCCTGTGATGACACTATTGTATGCATTTTGATGGTTTGAGAGTTATGTGTGGAACACACAGACTCACAGACAGACGTTCTTTGCATTAATAGATACATGTGGGAACGTTATGTGAAGGCCAAGATGTAGCATATCAGAACGTTAGAGTTTTAACTAGTCCATTTATTTTGTCTATTCTGTATATTTTAAACTTTAATTCCCTTTTTTAAATTTTATTCACTTTATTCTTGCCCTGTCTACCTTTCACATGATTATTTTATGTCTTTACTGTGCTTTTACTTTTTACTGTACTTGCTTTTGTTTTTGTACAGCACATTGAATTGCCTTTGTGTATGAAATGCGCTATATAAATAAACTTGCCTTGCCTTGCCTTGCCTAACTTTCTCTGAACTAAAATAGCAAGACATTCTTAAAATACCCATAGGAGAACCATGGGCGAACATTTGTTAAAGTTCCCATAACGTTCTGTGTTAGCAGGTATGCCTGTGATTGTAGAGGACAAACTTCTGCAGTCATATTGCTTCAAAGTTGTATTGAAGCAACATTCTGCCCTTTAGCTGTAGGTGGTCCTCATCTGTAAATTGCAACTTTAAGGGATCATAAATATTACATTTTTTGGATGATCAATTTTTTCTGTGTGTTTGTCTTTCAGTCATTTTGGTGGAGAGATGTGTGATGTAAATAAATGTAATGAGAGGAGTGTGGCTACATGTGTGACATGTAGAGACTATCTATGCATTCGCCATGCTGAGCATCATAGAAAAACAGAAGAAAATCATAAAATACATGACCTGCTCATCCCACCCGCTCATCCCACTCAGGACCCAGGAGAAACAGATCTAAAAAGACAATCTCATGGGTAAGTGTTTGGATGAAAGTAAGCCTATAGGGTCATTCCATGTCAATTCGCAAGATTCTTCAAAAACTCCCCTGTGAAACCTCTTCAATTTTCCTTATTTTCGTACATGCACAGTACCTTTTGATGGAAGAATCCTAAGTTTGAGTGTCCTATCTTTAACGGTTTTGGAGATATGACCCTCCAAAGTTTGAGTGCCATGCCGACTTTTCAGGTCTGTGAATTGCACACAAAATTTGCAAGCATATTTGATTATTTTTGGAGATATTGAGCCTTTAAAACCGGATTTGTTCGTAGAGTGATTAAGATTTTTGGCCTTTTGGGGGCCCAGATCTTGAAAGGTATGTTTATTATTGGAATTGAAACAAATTGACTATCTTTTTTGGGAGTGCAATGTATTTAATGAGTTTAAGGGCACTCAGACCTTAAATGAGGGAATTGGAAGGTCATGGCTTTGGGACAAAATGACCCTTAGATACCCCTTACATCAGGCCCCCAGTTGACCATGTGGGCACTTGATGACTGGAATGAGCTTTTAACTCCATGTCACACTTAATCAAAAAACTGCGTTTTTTGAAGTTCTTCATGATAATTTAGGCTTTTGAATATATGACTATTTGACCGTATTCACGCAAGTCCAGAATTTTGGTGAACTGAGATTTTAACTGCCTAATCATGTTCAATGGTTGTAAAACACACCCATATAATCCATATGATTTATGAGTGTATTAAAATATTATGTTTATGCCAGAAAATCTTGTTATATTGACAGATTGTGATTAACCCTTTCATGTCTTTGCTATGCTGTTACTGCAAGGGTTGTTTTCATAATAATAAACACAAACCAGCATCTGAGCCTCCTTCATCTGCTTTTCTCAAGTTGGATTATTTTAATTTATCATTTTAATTTAATTTACACTTCCAGGAAGTGGAGATTCAAATGAGAGGTGGATTTCAAGGACAACATTAACACTAAAACAGAATTGTCCTACTCGTTGCTGCTTAGGAGCAGCACACACTTTCATCTTGTGTTTACACCACTAGGTATTCTGCATGTGATGAAATAGATTTTAGCATTTTAAATCATCAACTGTAAAAAATTAGGCCTATACTAAAAAGAAAATTCCATGGTTTCTTTACTTTTATGAGCAACTGTTAGAGAGTAGAGGGTCTGCGGGTCCTCCCCCCGGAAAATTAAGAAAAGTGAGTAGCTGTATCCTGTATTCTGGGGCATTTTAATATTTGGCAATATATAGCAATTAATTCAATGGCTTAGCTAATTCCTTTGCATGTAATTTGAGTGCATGTGAAGTAGGCTACTACTGATTCTAAAACTGATAGTTCCGGTCCTCGATTGTGATTGGTTGAAAACGCGTTCGATGCCATTGTAAATTAGGCATTTAGCACGGCTCCAACCGCATTTCGTTCTAAACTGCTGTGCCATAAGAAAGTGAATGGAGCAGGCTTATGGGTTACTTGGCAACCATTCAGTAAGAGGAAGTATGTTTTTTGGCGGAGGAATTGGTATCAAGGAATAACTTGTTATATTTCTCGTGGTTATGTTTTCCGTTAATGAAACAATTGCTGGTTAATGTGGTAACAGTTTTGGAAGCGCAATAAACCCCTCGAGTCCGTTATAAATGACTCGGCTGCGCCTCGTGCCTAACACCCGTGCTAAAACCAGCTTCTAAAACTGATAGTTCCGGTCCTCGATTGTGATTGGTTGAAAACACGTTCGATGCCATTGTAAATTAGGCATTTAGCACGGCTCCAACCGCATTTCGTTCTAAACTGGTGTGCCATAAGAAAGTGAATGGAGCAGGCTTATGCGTTACTTGGCAACCATTCAGTAAGAGGAAGTATGTTTTTTGGCGGAGGAATTGGTATCAAGGAAAAACTTGCTATATTTCTCATGGTTATGTTTTCCGTTAATGAAACAATTGCCGGTTAACATGGTAACAGTTTTAGAAGCGCAATAAAGAGTCCGGTATAAATGCTGGTTTTAGCACGGATGTGTAACGGCACTCGGCTACGCCTCGTGCCTAACACCCGTGCTAAAACCAGCATTTACACCGGCCTCTCGGGATTTATTGCTTACCTATACTACTGACAATGACCATGATTGAGTGTAGGCCTACTGTGTGTCATATTTGCATGGAGTTCTAGATCAATGAGTTTGTGTTGAAAATGCTCACAAATAAAGCATGGGATTGGGGGAGGACACGCTATTTGCCAATACAATAATAAAATGCCATTGCAAGCGTCACAGGTAGGGCGCCTGCGCCGCCGCACCCTTTTAACCCAAACTCTGCACTGGGGAGCACACTGTAATCCACAATAGGACCAGGGACTACAAATAGGTTTTCAAAATTACACATTTATTTATACAGTTTTTAAAAATACAATTAATAAAATAAGTCCATGGGAGGAAGTCCATAAGGTTAGTCCAGAGTCCAAGCCAATCCAGTCTGGTGGCCACTGGCTGGTTGATGGGCAGACCCCACTCTACAAGGACAACTGTCCAGTAGGCCGGTTGCAAGGAGGGGAGTGGTGCCCCTAGTGGCATCCAGGTGCAGGGGCCAACCCCCAGTTCCAGGCTGTGTAGAATGGTAGAAGCGTTCAAGTCTGTTAGCTTTTGCATATTGATCTCTCAATCCCTTCCCCTTCTGCCAGTTCAGTAACATGTCTATCATGTCCACAGCAAACAGTTGTGTAGTTACACACCACTCTTATACAGGTCACTAGAAGTGATTTCCCACCACAATCATAAGTTAGAAGGATCATACCGCAATCACTCAAATATGTATGATTTGTTACTAAATGACTGGCCAGAGCAGTGGGAGTCCACACAGCAGCAAACACAGGACAGATCGGCCTGAAACACTTGGTGCTCAGGTTGCTAGTAAACACAGCTGGGGGGGGGGGGGGGGGTCAGGACAATATCCAATGGTATTCTTCACTTCCCAAGGTCTTCAAAAGAAATAACAGACAGGACAAATAGAGCACTTAACTTAAGGAGGGGCAGACGATTCCACCCCTCGGCCATCCAACAGCGCAATTCACAAAACAGCGATCCAGCCACCCATGGCAGCATTCGGTAGCTTCCGCTGCCTCCAGTATCCAAGCTTCCAGGGATGTCCAAGTGCACCACAACTGAACAAAGCATGGTTCTGGCCCAAAGGGCCGTGTACTTGTCCCCTAATGGGAAGCAAACCGTCGCGTTCTCCTTTCCATTCCGTCTCTCTGAGCAACTGGCAGCCAGGGTTTAAAAGCAGAAGCCCTCCCACAATCAGCCAATCACCACCCTTGTCCAATTGAGCCAAACAATTTGGAACAATAGGCCACATGGCAGCGGCCATCTTGTCCCTCCCTTATAAGTTTTCCTCCAGTCCCCACAAAACCTTACTTTTGTTCCACCCCTCGCCCTACCAGCTTACATATACCGGGATCACCCAGTGACACAAGCTTTATAATTATTCAAGAAAGTTAAGCATTTGACCATAACAGTATTATTTCATGAACAACTACTGAAGATTATTGTTAATAAATTCTAAAAATGTATATTTCTATGCACGATTGTAAGTATTTTTTGCAAAGCACTTCAGAAACCAGCGTGTGTGTGGCGCTCAGTTGCAAAAAGTTATCACCATATGTTGGTGAACAAAGGACGTTTGTTAGTCTGGCCGATGGTGTTGGGGAACACAAACATATTCTGAACTAACTAATTAGCTAACTAAGTTAGCAACTATGCTGTTGGGAAACAAATCCCAGGAACAATATCAATAATTTTGTGTTGAAAATGTTCACAAATAAGGCATGAGCTTGGGGTAGGACGTGCTATTTGCTAAACAACAACTCTCAGCCTAAACTTTAATGTACGTCCTAGAACCCTTGATCATAAACACACCCCTAATCAATACTAATCTATCTAATCCCCTTATTATTACCCCCTGGACACCTCCCTCAATCAAAATCCCATCAGAAAAGATTGATGTATTTCATAAGACACAGGCGGGAGAAGGAGATGCACACACACTCTCGTGCATACGCACACACATTCTCTCTCACTCTCTCTCTCACACACACACACACACACATACTTTGACCTTTCATAGATGCCTAGTTAACCTTGTTAATCATTTATTATCAATCATCTCTTAATTTCTCACCAGTTAACCATTGGTAAATAAATGTATTATTGTTTAGTGTTTGGTATATAATATAACTGAACCTTGAATAATTAATGTAAATGGTTTATTGACCAAATGTGGGGGAAAGCTAGCATACTTGTTAATTAATTGATTTCCATTTATCAACTACTTGCTGACGATTTACTCATTAGTAAATGCATCGATTCTCATCAACAAACCCCATTGTTAACATATTTACGAGTGGTATGTTATTATGAACTAGCTGTTAACTAGCTAATAATTCACCCACTTACATTATGTGTTACTCATTTCTTAATTAAATTTGTTGAGAACCGATGCATATACTATTTATGATTAAATTGTTACCCAGGGTTCTATGAACCCAGTATTCTTAGATCATTATAAATGCTTTCATAAAAGGTTATAATGCCTGTGCTGGCCCGAGGCATACCCAAGATTCACCTTTGATCAGATTCCGACACAGTAACCAGTGATTGGTTGATTATAATATGACTCCTGGGCAAACAATTGAGTTATTGGTTCAGTGAGACTAATAACTTGGTGAGATCAGATCTTGTATGCTAACAAATCACATATATTTGTGGTATGCTTATAACATCCTCTCTATTATTTTCAGGGACCAAAAAGCCAGACCAGGTACCCCTGGGTCAAGTGTACCATCAGTGAAAAGTAGTAACTCAAAGGACCGTGGACCTGACTTAAGAGGACAGAATACCAGGTAATGAAAATAGGAAAGAGATTACAGTGAGGCATGAGGACACAAGTTGCTTGGTTCAAAATTTACATTTTTTATGAGCCAAAAATGATTGAATGTAACCCAAAAGCTAAGCCTATAACAGAGGTCAACAAAATCACAACTGGACTCACACATTTAACGCTTAACTGAACAAAAACTGACCTGGTAAATGGTAAAATGGACTTTATTTATTATTTATATAGCTCCAACAAGCTCCCACAATCTACACCTACAAACCCTCTAAGGTCAGAGGCACTCCAAAGTTTTTTTTTTTTTTTTTGTGCACACGAGCGCTGAAAAATACTAGCCTGGCGATGCCATCCTACGTACTCCCGGTAACCGATTTTGGCTCCATACGTAGTCTGGCCCAACCCGCCTAGCTCTGTTTCCCTCGGTAGCCCTACGGTTTAGCCAATCAGCACACAGTTTAGAGCGATGTCTCAGAACTTGCAGCAGCTTGTACAACCGAATTCCAAAAAAGTTGGGACACTTTACAAATTGTGAATAAAAACAGAATGCAGTGATGTGGAAGTTTCAAATTTCAATATTTTACTCAGAATACAACATCGATGACATATCAAATGTTGAAACTGAGGCAATGTATCATTTTAAGGGGAAAATAACTTGATTTTCAATTTCATGGCATCTACACATCCCAAAATAGTTGGGACAAGGACACATTTACCACTGTGTGGCATCCCCTCTTCCTTTTAAAACAGTCTGCAAACGTCTGGGGAATGTGGAGAGAAGTTGTGGAGAGAATGTTGTCCCATTCTTGTCTAATACAGGCTTCTAGTTGCTCAACTGTCTTAGGTCTTCTTTGTCATGTATTCCTATGTATGATGCACCAAAAGTTTTCTATGGGTGAAAGATCTGGACTGCAGACTTGATGGTGCCTTTCCAGATGCGCAAGCTGGCCATGCCACACACACTCATGCATCTCCATACCATCAGAGATGCAGCCTTCTGAAATGAGCACTAACAATAAGCAATAACAACTTGTGTTGTCCTTGTCCGGATGGTATGGCATCCCAGTTTTCTGAAAAGAACTTTGAATTTTGTTTCGTCTGACCACAGAACAGTATTCCACTTTGTCACAGTCCATTTTAAATGAGCCTTGGCCCAAAGAAAATGCCTGTGCTTCTGGATCATGTTTAGGAATGGCTTCTTTTTTGACCTATACAGTTTTAGCTGGCTATAGCGAATGACACAGTGGATTGTGTTCACTGACAATGTTTTCTGGAAGTAGTCCTAAGGCCAGTTTGTGATATCCATTACATTAGCATTCCTGTATGTGATGCAGTGCCATCTAAGGACCCAATGATCATGGGCATCCAGTATGGTTTTCCGGCCTTGACCCTTATGCACAGAGATTGTTCCAGATTCTCTGAATCTTTGGATGATGATAAGCACTGTAGATGATTATACCTTCAAACTCTTTGCAATTTTTATCTGAGAAACTCCTTTGTGATCTCGGACCACTACTTTTTGCCACAGCATTTGGGGAACTGGTGATCCTCTGGCCATCTTGACTTCCGAGAGTCAATGCCACTCTCAGAGGCTCTTTTCATACCAAATCATGTTGCCAATTGACCAAATAAGTTACAAATGGGTCCTCAAGCTGTCCCTTATCTGACAATTTGACTTTTCTGGCCTATTTTGGGATGTGTAGCTCTCATAAAATCCAAAATGAGCCAATATTCGGCATAACATTTCAAAAAGTCTCACTTTCAACTTTTGCCATGTTATCTATATTCTATTGTGAACAATATATATGTTTTTGAGATTTATAAATTATTGGATTCCATTTTTATTAATAATTTATGAAGTGTCCCAACTTTTTTGGAATTCGGTTGTAGTTCAACAACATAGGAATGCATTCTCTCCCCTACTTTCGAATTACATTCTTGCCAGAGATCTGTTATTACTGAACGCGGAAGTTGGAGGCGTGAGAGCCAAGTGAGAGAATACGTCATATCCAAACGGAAACCCATTTCAATTGCACTGGGCCAGACTGTATGACAGAGTCAACAGGCGGCTAAACCAGGCTAAAAAAAATACAATTGCGAGTGATGCGATTTTGCTTCATTGTCTTTCGGAAGCTTTGGTATGGGTATATCTGCGCCTACAATGGAGGTATATCGAATCAAATTAAAGTAGACAACCAGACGCATGCATTGGTACCACGTGAAATGTACTTGCTTGAGAATAAGGGGGTTCAATTTTAGTGTAAAGATCACTCACATTTTGGCGAGGGAAATATCTTTATCTGGTGTTATAAACTTGGCTTAGTTAGCTGCTGGAGTTCCATCTAATAACCAAGAGCTCAAAAAATAAAACTAGTAAAAAAAATCACTACACATTGATATAGAGCTATAATTTGAACAGAAGAGTTTTATATCACCCATTATAAGAAAGTGAACACCCCAATTTGCCTGCTTTCAGACTTTAGTGCTGAAGTCTCACAAGAAAGGGGAGGGGTTTGGGTTTCAGATCTTTTTCTTTGTTGTAGCAGCTAGACGAGCATATAATAGAGTAACTAATAGCTACCATAAGTACCATAAGAGTTTAGCAAAAAATAGAAAACAATGAAAATTAGCAACAATGGCAATAACTTTTTAGCCATCCATATTTTGACAACATTAACCATTTTGCATATAAAGACTTTATTCGTCTTACATAAATATTCATCATGAATAAGACATTTGTGAATACATGCCTAACAAATGGCTGATGTTGCCTAACACATGCTTTACAAGTCAAGCAGCCATTAATTAGGTATAGTAGTGCCCGACATGTGATCCTTAAAGCCACCACATGCAACATTTAGGTAAAATTTCGACGTTTCCTATTCACTACACCTTTATGTAAATTGCCTAGAACTCACTAGGTTGATAACTGACATGTTCCGGAGTAAAACGAGCCCCTTCACGAGATTGTCCGACCCTCCTAGAGGCAGATACCACCTATGCAAGATCAGGGAGCGCGTCCCGGCTATCGTAAGTTTCGGTTAGCAAGCAAGCTAGGTCACGTGACTTAGCCAGAGTTTACTGTTTGAATTACAACGCGATTTGTGACTTCTCAGCTATCAACTGTTGATACATTTTGTTAGCGGCGATCACCATTGACTGTGCAATTCTAAATGGAGGATTATTGGCAGAAACGCTTAATAACTGCTTTGCTTGGTTGTTAGCTTACTGGATGACGCCACCGGATCCTGCATAGGTTCTCTTTAAAATAAAGTGGTACAAATTTGTTTGCCTAACATGTATTAGTCCTCTGATCATATTAAATATCCATGCACTTCTAAACAAACTAAGTAAACAGAGCCTATAGCCCACAATCTTGTTGTTGCTGCTCTTATTGGTGGGTCTGTAGGAAAAGTTGTAGGCCTAACTGTTGATTCATCTTATTCTGAAAAATTGGTATGTTGGGCTAATTGTAGCCTCACTGCAAGACCTTTTAGCACCTCGATCTCCTGTGATGGCACTATTGTATGCATTTTGATGGTTTGAGAGTTATGTGTGGAACACACAGACTCACAGACGTTCTTTGCATTAATAGATACATGTAGATCAAAAATAAGGGTAACACTTTACTTGACGGGTGAGTACATAACACATTCATAGCAGCTTTCATAAAATGCTCACAAAGCATTCATGACTGTTTCATAAGACGTCACTCCACCTTTATAACCAACCCTTCATAAATGTGGAAGTTAGAATGCCGATAACCTATCAAAATAAAAGTCCAGTGGTCCCAAAGCACCACTGCCATTTATTTTTGTCACCTGATCATGTCACATCTGAATATTTCATGAATATCTAGGAAGTCTACTTTAAATGTCACTTTACCATACAGGTTGCAAAGTATTCATAATCACTTATCTGAGTTTAACACTGAGAGGTAGGTTGGTAACACTTTACTTGACGGGTGAGTACATAACACATTCATAGCAGCATTCATAAAATGCTCACAAAGCATTCAAGACTGTTTCATAAGACATGACTCCACTTTCATACCCAACCCTTCATAAATGTGAAAGTTAGAATGTCGATAACCTATCAAAATAAAAGTCCAGTGGTCTCAAAGCAGCACTGCCATTTATGTTTGTCACCCGATCATGTCACAACTGAATATTTCATGAATATCTTAAGAAGTCTACTTCAAATGTCACTTTATGAATACTTCGCAACCTGTATAGTAATCACCACCGAGAGGTAAACTAGAGCTGACCAGTATTTGTGGACCCTGATGTATCTGATATTACATATTTAGGTAACAGATTAAATAAATAAATAAATAAATAAAATATGTTTGCTCCTGTCCAATGGTCTCAAAGAAGCATTGAAGCATTGAAGAAACCTGTTACCTGATCAAGTCAAATCAGAGTAATGGACAAATGCAGTATCAGATCATGAGCAAGCATCTCAATCTCACCTTGGGGTAATTATAATATTTTTTACAACATGCCCACATTCAAAAGGGGAATGTCTAACTGTTCCGAGGTCATCTCAAAGTACTTTAAACCTACCTCTCATTGTTAAACTAAGATAAGTGATTATCCACGAAATGTTGACGAAGTGATGATGATGTGATGATCCACGAAAAAGTAAACCTCACCTTAAAACTTCAATTCTCATTTACATGGATATACAAATTCTTTCAGAAAACTTGCAATACAAAAAAGTATCGTCTTGATGCAAATATTCAACTTAGCAAGTTTCGAAAGGATATCTGTTTGTTAAAATTTTTACCCTATTCAGCTATGATGTAAGTCTATGGAGGGGCTTATAATGGGCATAAGTGGGTGATAACACACACAAAGCTGCAATGCTATCAGTTATGTTTTATTGTTATATTACTATTTCTGTCGTTACAGGTTAAAATCCACCATTCACAATTGTTATGTATCGTTTTGGAAGGTTTTTCCAGACGTCACGTCCATAACGTCACATCCATAGCACCATTTCTCCCAATGAAAACCAACTTTTTTACATTTACATTTGAAATTAAGTCTTTCTCTGTCTTTACTGAGGTGTCCTGTTTGGTATGAATGTAGTAATATTTACATTTCTCTAGGTTTAAATCAAGGACTTCAATGCTTCTTTGAGACCATTGGACAGGAGCAAGCATAATTTATTTATTTATTTTTTAAATCTGTTACCTGAATATGTAATATCAGATACATCAGGGTCCACAAATACTGCTCAGCTGTAGTTTACCACTCAGTGGTAAACTCAGATGAATGATTATGAATACTTCGCAACCTGTATAGGATAAAGTAACTTTTGATGTAGACTTCATAAGTTATTCATGAAATATTCAGGTGTGACATGATAAGGTGACAACCATAAATGGTAGTGCTAGAGACCAATGGACTTTTATTTTGATAGGTTATCGACATTCTATCTTCCACATTTATGAAAGGTTGGGTATGAAGGTGGAGTCATGTCTTAATGAAACAGTCATGAATGCTTTGTGAGCATCTTATGAAAGCTGCTATGAATGTGTTATGTACTCACCCGTCAAGTAAAGTGTTACCAAAATAAGCATGTGGGAACGTTATGTGAAGGCCAAGATGTAGCATATCAGAATGTTAGCGTTTTAACGTTCTCTGAACTAAATAGGAAGACGTTCTTAAAATACCCATAGGAGAACCTTAGGCGAACGTTAGTTAAAGTTCCCATAACGTTCTGTGTTAGCAGGTATGCCTGTGATTGTAGAGGACAAACTTCTGCAGTCATATTGCTTCAAAGTTGTATTGAAGCAACATTCTGCCCTTTAGCTGTAGGTGGTCCTCATCTGTAAATCTCATTTCAGAGATCATAAATATTAAATTGTTTTTGGATGAATTTTTTGTGTGTGTGTGTGTGTTTGTCTTTCAGTCATTTTGGTGGAGAGATGTGTGATGTAAATAAATGTAATGAGAGGAGTGTGGCTACATGTGTGACATGTAGAGACTATCTATGCATTCGCCATGCTGAGCATCATAGAAAAACAGAAGAAAATCATAAAATACATGACCTGCTCATCCCACCCGCTCATCCCACTCAGGACCCAGGAGAAACAGATCTAAAAAGACAATCTCATGGGTAAGTGTTTGGATGAAAGTAAGTCTATAGGGTCATTCCATGTCAATTCAAATTCAAATTCAAATTCAAATTTTATTGGTCACATACCATTATACAGTGTACAATTGCATTGAAATGCTTTGTCTACTGACTCCAATGACTATGCTAGTGTTGAAATATATTATGTATAAAAATAAATTAAGAATAAATAGATAGAAGAAGAGATGTTATAAAGTCTTATGGTTCTCATTCAATATCCGGATAGAATGAGGATAGAAGCTTGTCCTCATTCTCTCAGTTCTGGCTTTCAGGCACTGGTAGCGTTTCCCAGACCTTAACACAGAAAACAGGCCATGGTTTGGATGACTTGAGTCTCTGACAATCTTCTTTGCTCTGGACTGGCATCTGTTGACATAGATGTCCTGTAGGTGGGGCAGCTTAGTTCTGATGGTACGTTCAGCTGACTTCACCACTCTTTGCAGCGCTTTGCGATCTTGTTGTGTGCTGTTTCCATACCAGGTGGTTATGTTCCCTGTAAGGATGCTTTCAATGGTGGCTCTGGAAAAGTTCTTAAGCAGATGTTGGGGTAGGCTGAACTTCTTCAGTCGTCTAAGATGAAAAAGACGCTGACGTGCTTTCCTCACAAGGGAATCGGTGTGCTTAGTCCATGTCAAGTCTCCATTAATGTGAACACCAAGATATTTGAAAGTGTCCACCCTCTCCACCTGTGAGTCATTGATGTTAAGGTGCTGGTAGACCCTCTGCTGATTACGCCCAAAGTCAATAATCATCTTCTTTGTCTTGGTAACATTTAAATGCAGATTGTTGTCATTGCACCAGATTGTCAGACGGTCTACCTCATTTAGGTAAGGCTCCTCGTTATTATCAGAGATGAGGCCGACCACTGCTGTTATCATCAGCAAACCTGACAATTAGGTTGGAATTATGCAGAGCCATACAATCAGACGTGTACAGGGAGTACAACAATGGACTTAACACACAGCTTTGAGGTGCCCCTGTGTTGAGGATAAGTGATGATGATATATGACTATCCACTCGCACCACCTGTGGTCTGCCTGTCAGAAAGCTTAAAATCCATTCACACATGGAGTTGTGCAGCCCAATATCCCTGAGCTTGGCAATAAGAATTGCAGGTTGGATGGTATTAAAAGCTGAGCTAAAGTCTATAAATAGCATTCTCACATAATTCCCTGCCTTGTTGTCAAGGTGAGTTAGGGCAGAGTGTAAGATGAAATTGATTGCATCGTCTGTAGATCTATTAGACTTATATGCAAACTGCAGTGGGTCAAGACATTGTGGCAATGAGGAACAAATGTGGCTCTTCACTAACCTCTCAAAGCATTTCATTGCAACAGATGTAAGTGCAACAGGTCGGTAGTCATTCAGGCACGCAGGGTGGGGCTTCTTTGGCACTGGAACAATTGTTGATCTTTTAAAGCTGGTTGTACTGTAGCAAGACTTAAAGAAAGGTTAAAAATGGTGGTAAATATTGGCGCCAGTTGATCTGCACAGGTTTTGAGGACTCGACCAGGAATGCCATCTGGACCTGCTGCTTTTCTTATATTCACACTCTTAAATGCTCTGCGCACATCATGCTCTGACAGCGTGAGCGCAGTGTCTTCATGCCATGCGCGCGCGTCATTCCGCTGAATGGTATCAGGTGCGTGTGTGTCAAAGCGTGCGTAGAAAGCATTCAGGTCGTTCGCGAGTGTGGCATCGGCACTTTTGATGGAGGAAGTTGGCGCCTTGTAGTCCGACATCTCCTTTAAACCTTGCCACATGCCTCTGAGATCTGATTGTTCAAACTGGGACTGGATCTTTTCCCCATAGTGTCTTTTTGCTTCCTTCACCATGCGCCGAAGTGTGTAAGAGGCCACTTTGTACTCCTCCATGTTCCCAGTCATGAGTCCGGAGTTGTACGCAGCAGTGCGAGTATTCAGTGCATCACGGATGGAGTGATTAACCCATGGTTTCTGATTTGGGTATGTCTTGATGGTAATCTTGGGAACAGTATCATCCACTAGCTTCCCAATAAACCCCAGCACCGTTTCCGTGAGCTCATCATGATGTTTTCTGAGCTGCTTGTATTTAGGCATAAGAAATATTGCAGCATGATCTGATTTGCCGAATGATGGTAGAGGATGCGCTTTGTATCCATCTTTGATCAAAGTGTAACAGTGGTCCAGTGTTCTTTCCCTTGTGTTGCATGTAATGTGCTGATAGAAATTAGGCATCACCTTTTTGAGACAGGCCTTGTTGAAATCCCCGGTCACTATAAAAGCTGCGTCCAAGTTGTCATTTTGGTGCTTGCTGAGAACATCATGCAGCTCCGTCAGCGCTGTGACTGTGTCCGCTTGGGGTGGGATATAGACATTTGTCATGATGATCGCACTGAACTCCCGAGGTAGATAAGAAGGTCTGCATTTAACAGTAATGAGCTCCAGATCAGGTGAGCAGTTGGTTGACAACACCGCCACATTCCTGCTATCGCACCAGTTCTTGTTCACCATTATACACACACCGCCTCCTCTAGTTTTTCCAGAGTCAGCTGTCCTGTCCATTCTGTATACTACTACTATACAGAGAGGAATTCAGCAGGTTGAATTGCATGATCCGGCACTGATGGAGTTAGCCACGTCTCAGTAAGGCAAAAGATGTTGCAGTCGCGGACGTCCCTCTGGTACTTTAATCTTGCTCTCATGTCATCCAGCTTGCTCTCCATAGACTGAACATTGGCGAGCAGGATACTAGGCAGTGGTGGTCGATGGGCCCGAGCTCTAAGCTGATTCCGCACTCCAGCTCTCTTTCCGCGATGTTTATTTCTGCGGCGTCTTTTGAACTTGGTGCGTTCTTCTGCATTCCGAAGAATCTCATACGGGCAGGATGAATCATTGAAAAAGTTATCCAAAAGCGGATGATTGTTGTGCAAACATGATTTGCACAAAACTTAAAAAATTCACATGATTCTTCAGAAACTCCCCAGTGACACCTCTTCAATTTGCCTTATTTTTTCATAATGTATATATACCTTTTGATGCCAAATGAAAGAATCCTAAGTTTGAGCATCCTACCTTTAACGGTTTTGGAGATATGACCCTCCAAAGTTTGAGTGCCACACCCACTTTTCAGGTCTGTGAATTGCACACAAAATTTGCAAGCATATTTGGACACCCACATCTTTGGTTTGTCAACAGATGGCATGTACCATCATCCTGGTCCTGTCTATCAGATTCTGCACTTAGAAATTGCATTGTTTGATTATTTTTGGAGATATTGAGCCTTTAAAACCGGATTTGTTCATAGAGTGATTAAGATTTTGGGCATTTTGGGGGCCCAGATCTTGAAAGGTATGTTTATTATTGGAATTGAAACAAATTGACTATCTTTTTTGGGAGTGCAATGTATTTAATGAGTTTAAGGGCACTCAGACCTTAAATGAGGGAATTGGAAGGTCATGGCTTTGGGACAAAATGACCCTTAGATACCCCCTTATATCAGGCCCCCAGTTGACCATGTGGGCACTTGATGACTGGAATGAGCTTTTAACTCCATGTCACACTTTATCAAAAAACTGCGTTTTTTGAAGTTCTTCATGATAATTTAGGCTTTTGAATATGTGACTATTTGACCATATTTATGCAAGTCCAGAATTTTGGTGAACTGAGATTTTAACTGCCTAATCATGTTCAATGGTTGTAAAACACACCCATATAATCCATATGATTTATGAGTGTATTAAAATATTATGTTTATGCCAGAGGTGGATTTCAAGGACAACATTAACACTAAAACAGAATTGTCCTACTCGTTGCTGCTTAGGAGCAGCACACACTTTCATCTTGTGTTTACACCACTAGGTATTCTGCATGTGATGAAATACATTTTAGCATTTTAAATCAACTGTAAAAAATTAGGCCTATACTAAAAAGAAAATTCCATGGTTTCTTTACTTTTATGAGCAACTGTTAGAGAGTAGAGGGTCTGCGGGTCCTCCCCCCGGAAAATTAAGAAAAGTGAGTAGCTGTTTCCTGTATTCTGGGGCATTTTAATATTTGGTTGACCTCTTATAGCAATTAATTCAATGGCTTAGCTAATTCCTTTGCATGTAATTTGAGTGCATGTGAAGTAGGCTAATACTGACTATACTACTGACAATGACCATGATTGAGTGTAGGCCTACTGTGTGTCATATTTGCATGGAGTTCTATATCTATGAGTTTGTGTTGAAAATGCTCACAAATAAAGCATGGGATTGGGGGAGGACATGCTATTTGCCAATACAATAATATAATGCCAATGCAAGCTTTATAATTATTCGAGAAAGTTAAGCATTTGACCATAACAGTATTATTTCATGAACAACTACTGAAGATTATTGTTAATAAATTCTAAAAAGGTAGATTTCTATGCACGATTGTAAGTATTTTTTGCAAAGCACTTCAGAAACCAGCGTGTGTGTGGCGCTCAGTTGCAAAAAGTTATCACCATATGTTGGTGAACAAAGGACGTTTGTTAGTCTGGCCGATGGTGTTGGGGAACACAAACATATTCTGAACTAACTAATTAGCTAACTAAGTTAGCAACTATGCTGTTGGGAAACAAATCCAAGGAACAATATCAATAATTTTGTGTTGAAAATGTTCACAAATAAGGCATGAGCTTGGGGTAGGACGTGCTATTTGCTAAACAACAACTCTCAGCCTAAACTTTAATGTACGTCCTAGAACCCTTGATCATAAACACACCCCTAATCAATACTAATCTATCTAATCCCCTTATTATTACCCCCTGGACACCTCCCTCAATCAAAATCCCATCAGAAAAGATTGATGTATTTCATAAGACACAGGCGGGAGAAGGAGATGCACACACACTCTCGTGCATACGCACACACATTCTCTCTCACTCACACACACACGCACACACACACACACACACACACACACACACACATATACTTTGACCTTTCATAGTAGCCTAGTTAACCTTGTTAATCATTTATTATCAATCATCTCTTAATTTCTCACCAGTTAACCATTGGTAAATAAATTTATTATTGTTTAGTGTTTGGTATATATATATAACTGAACCTTGAATAATTAATGTAAATGGTTTATTGACCAAATTTGGGGAAAAGCTAGCCTACTTGTTAATTAACTGATTTCCATTTATCAACTACTTGCTGACGATTTACTCATCATTAGTAAATGCATCAATTCTCATCAACAAACCCCATTGTTAACATATTTATGAGTGGTATGTTATTATGAACTAGCTGTTAACTAGCTAATAATTCACCCACTTACATTATGTGTTACTCATTTCTTAATTAAATTTGTTCATGAGAACCAATGCATATACTATTGATGATTAAAATGTTACCCAGAGTTCTATGAACCCAGTATTCTTAGATCATTATAAATGCTTTCATAAAAGGTTATAATGCCTGTGCTGGCCCGAGGCATACCCAAGATTCACCTTTGATCAGATTCCGACACAGTATGATTATAATATGACTCCTGGGCAAACAATTGAGTTATTGGTTCAGTGAGACTAATTACTTGGTGAGATCAGATCTCATATGCTAACAAAGTCACATAAATTTGTGATATGCTTATAACCTCCTCTCTATTACTTTCATGTTTTCTTTTCAGGGACCAAAAAGCCAGACCAGGTCCCCCAAGTGTACCATCAGTGAAAAGTAGTAACTCAAAGGACCGTGGACCTGACTTAAGAGGACAGAATACCAGGTAATGAAAATAGGAAAGAGATTACAGTGAGGCATGAGGACACAAGTTGCTTGGTTCAAAATTTACATTTTTTATGAGCCAAAAATGATTGAATGTAACCCAAAAGCTAAGCCTATAACAGAGGTCAACAAAATCACAACTGGACTCACACATTTAACGCTTAACTGAACAAAAACTGACCTGGTAAATGGTAAAATGGACTACATTTATATAGCTCCAACAAGCTCCCACAATCTACACCTACAAACACTCAAAGGTCAGAGGCACTCCGAAGTTTTTTTTTTTTTTTGTGCACACGAGCGCTGAAAAATACTAGCCTGGCGATGCCATCCTACCAGTGATGGGCAGTAGCTAGCTACAAATAGTGAAGCTACTAGTTAAACTACATTTCTGAGTAGCTTGGCTGTAGTGTAGCTATTTTCTGAATCTGATAGCTTTTCAGTAGTTTGGCTACTTTTTTGGCCATGTAGTGTGGTAGCTTTCCCATAAGCTACATTTTCAGGGCATCAGTTCACAACAGCAAATCTTTCATCTAGGCCATGCACCGAGGATCAGTTCTTACAGTACTGTGATGAGTTAATTACCTGACAGGTGCCATAATTCAAAAAAGTGTCCATAGTGAAAATCAACTGTGTCTATCATGTGTCAATTTGATGAAGTTTAATTTTAAAAATATCATACCCATATAAAAGTAGGCTACATTTTGATATAATTAGTTAGTTACTATTGTATGCCTGATAGTTTGATCACTAATACTTGTACAATTGGTTGGATCACAGAATTTATTCATAGGCCTGAGAAAACACAAAAGAGCTTAGAGTGCTCAGGAGGCTGTGCAAACAATGTTACTCAGGTGCTCATCTGTACGGGGTGAAGTGTAAGTCCAAAAAAGGGGGAAAGAGCAGAGGCACTCTGAGATTTGAGAAAAATAATGGCCTTCATCAAATCTCAGGGTGCCTCTGCTCTTTCCTCTTTGGACTTATTTATTGGCCTTTTTGTGTATTAAAAAGTAGCTTCACAATAGTTAAGCTACTTCTGACATTTTTTCATAGCTTAGCTTGCTACATTTTGTCTTCCAGTAGCTTTGGTGTAGTGAAGCTTCATATGATGTGGAGTAACTGGTAGCTTAGCTTGTTACATTTACTGAGTAGCTTGCCCAACACTGCATCCTACATACTCCCGGTAACCGATTTTGGCTCCATACGTAGTCTGGCCCAACCCGCCTAGCTCTGTTTCCCTCGGTAGCCCTACAGTTTAGCCAATCAGCACACAGTTTAGAGCGATGTCTCAGACTTGCAGCAGCTTGTAGTTCAACAACATAAGAATGCATTCTCTCCCCTACTTTCGAATTACATTCTTGCCAGAGATCTGTTATTACTGAACGCGGAAGTTGGAGGCGTGAGAGCCAAGTGAGAGAATACGTCATATCCAAACGGAAACCCATTTCAATTGCACTGGGCCAGACTGTATGACAGAGTCAACAGGCGGCTAAACCAGGCTAAAAAAAAATACAATGGCGGGTGATGCGATTTTGCTTCATTGTCTTTCGAAAGTTTTGGTATGGGTATATCTGCGCCTACAATGGAGGTATATCGAATCAAATTAAAGTAAACAACCAGACGCATGCATTGGTACCACTTGTAATGTACTTGCCTGAGAATAAGGGGGTTCAATTTCAGTTTAAAGATCACTCACGTTTTGGCAAGGGAAATATCTTTATCTGGTGTTTGGGCTTTAGATCTTTTCCTTTGCTGTATCACAGGGCTATTCAATTAGTTTTCCAAGGGGGCCACATTTAGAATCCAAGAACTTGAGCGGGGCCGCAAACTTTTCGCGGTCACTATTTTCAAATAATCAAATTGCAACACATTGATTAAAAATGCATATTTGCTTTGTTTTAACAATAACTTTGCATGTTAACAATAGCTACAAAGTATTTATTTACAAAATTTACATTTTTAAATTACCAGAACAGAATATTTTAATACCATAACTTTGTTTTTAAAGCTTAAAAAAAAAATTAAAAATACAAAATATAAAAAAATACAAAATCCTCTGGTGGCCAAAACCGGAATTACAAGTACTTGCTTAGAATCGCCATAGAGAATGAATAGTGGAAAATACCTTAAAAAAAATATTTCCTAATGTATTAATGCCACTTAAATTGACGTAGTTTGGGGACATATTATCTCTTTATTAATATTCTGCAAATTATACGGTATATATTAAGCTTTGGAGACTGGTGACAATATTTTAGTTTTAAAGGTGATGGATCACGTTGGCCGCATCTGGGCCGCGTGCGGGCCGGATGTGGCCCGCGGGCCGCCAATTGAATAGCCCTGCTGTAGCAGCTAGACATGCATATAGTAGAGTAACTAATAGCTACCTTAAGTACCATAAGAGTTTAGCAAAAAATAGAAAACAATGACAATTAGCAGCAATGGCAATAACTTTGGTTTGTTATTTTTATCCTCTTTTTATCCATCCATATTTTGACAACATTCAACCGTTTTGCATATAAAGACTTTATTCATCATACATAAAGGCCTTATTCATCATGAATAAGAAATTTGTGAATACATGCCTAACAAATGGCTGATGTTGCCTAACACATGCTTTACAAGTCAAGCAGCCCTTAATTAGATATTAGTGCCTGACATACTTAAAATAAAGTGGTACAAATTTGTTTGCCTAACATGTATTAGTCCTCTGATCATATTAAATATCCATGCACTTCTAAACAAACTAAGTAAACAGAGCCTATAGCCCACGATCTTGTTGTTGCTGCTCTTATTGGTGGGTCTGTAGGAAAAGTTGTAGGCCTAACTGTTGATTCATCTTATTCTGAAAAATTGGTATGTTGGGCTAATTGTATTCTCACTGCAGGACCTTTTAGCACCTCAATCTCATGTGATGGCACTTTTGTATGCATTTTGATATTATGATATCTATTGTATGTATAGTTTTGTGTTATTTAATTGGATTTTTTTGTTTTTGTTCAAGGCGAGATTATTCACTTGGCCATGACTCTGTCAAATCCGATTCAGGTTTTGATGAAGGCTCATCTGTGTCTAGGTAAGACATTTTTCAATTTTAACAGTCCCATAATATATGTAATGTATATGGTATCACTTTACTTGATGGGTGAGTACATGGCATTGTCATAGCAGCTGTCATAAACCTGCTCACTAAGTCATAAGAAATGACTCTACACAACCTTTCATAATGTGGAAGTCAGGGGCCAGGGGCACACTAAAAACACTCTGTTACTAAACTTGTTTTCTTTTCTGAAAATGTTCCCCTTACTATCTCTTGAGTATTCTTTACTAAATTGTACTGTATTGTTCTTAGCTTAATAGCAGGGGTGGATTGGCAATATGGCACACAGGGCAAATGCCTGGTAGGCCGACACACTATTTGGGCCGACGACCCTGACATTCTCACTGTAACTGTAATCATAGGCTTATTTTCTAATGGTCTGACCAGTATGGTGGGCTGGTTTTGTTCGGAATGCCAGGGCCGATTTTTTGTCCCAGTTCGCCCCTGCTTATAGCCAGTTGGGGTGGAAACCAAACACAAAAAATGAATCACGAATTCTGCAGATTCATTCAACATAAATGAACTGTAGATCATGTCATTGTGTGGACAGCTGCTGCTAGTTAGCCCATGATCATTTACCAGGTTACTCCTGCCCAAAGCACTCTAAACACTAAAGTCAACATAAAGAGAACATGTTTGGTTTATCATGGTCTTATCATGTTTCTATCACAATAAAATAGATTCCATTCAAGGTCCAATGTGTCATTTTTGGAATAGGGATTATGTAATACAATTCAATTGAGCAATAATGTATTTTAAAGCCCAGATTGTGTGTAATTTTGATGAAAGGACAAGTAATTACAAAAAAATAATTACGAACTTACAATTTCAAAACAGCATTATTGCATCTGCGTGAAGTCGCCCCCCCCCTCAAACCCAAAATGCTGAACTAACACTGCAGTTCATTTGTGCTGCATTTGTGCTGTAAATATTTTTCGTTTAGATAAAATACATTTTCAATACAAACGAACAGTGTTATTTCAGTATTTTGGGTTTGAGGATGGTGGGTCCGATAGAGACTGTTTGGAATGATTTGGACATGGGGGCTGCGTCCAAATTAGCAGCACAAACAAACTGCAGTGCAGCATTTTGGGTTTTGGGGGGGGGGCATCTTCACCCAGCTCATTATTGCTATTTCTAAAACTGATAGTTCCGGTCCTCGATTGTGATTGGTTGAAAACGCGTTCGATGCCATTGTAAATTAGGCATTTAGCACGGCTCCAACCGCATTTCGTTCTAAACTGCTGCGCCATAAGAAAGTGAATGGAGCAGCGCTTATGCGTTACTTGGCAACCATTCAGTAAGAGGAAGTATGTTTTTTGGCGGAGGAATTGGTATCAAGGAATAACTTGCTGTATTTCTCGTGGTTATGTTTTCCGTTAATGAAACAATTGCCGGTTAACGTGGTAACAGTTTTAGAAGCGCAATAAACCCCTCGAGTCCGGTATAAATGCTGGTTTTAGCACGGATGTCTAACGGCACTCGGCTGCGCCTCGTGCCTAACAACACCCGTGCTAAAACCAGCATTTACACCGGCCTCTCGGGATTTATTGCTTACTTGGTTACTGACTTGTATTACCAAAACAAAGAATGGGTGATTGTTGTCTTGACAGTTTCTCTTGTGGAACCGAGGTGAACTATCAGTCCTGCATCGACTCCACCTACACTTATTCAGACCTGGCAGAAAATAAGGTATGGTCTCAGTTTGTTTTCCACAAAAATAGAATATAATGGGCTCCTTGAACATAATGAAATCTCTACATTTCATCATGGGAGATGGTTTTAAAAACACCACTGTAAACATTATGAGAATGTGGAATGGTCATCTCTAAATGAAAGGAGGGAAAGACACCAAAGACTCTTCAAATCTTTGGTAAATTGCCCCCATCTTACATCTCTGATAAAAAATTGTCACAGCGCATATAATCTACACTATATAATAGTTTCATTACTCTTGAACACCACAAGTCAACTCTGAGATTGGTAAATTAGCTGTTCAGTTTTTCTTGCACTTCTAAAATGGAACAAACTAGGCTACAGGAAAAGCTAAAGCTAGATCAATATGTATCAACCTTGATAACTGATTTGAGGCCTGTACAGTGTTCCCAAATGGAGACCAACACTTGCACCTATGGAATTTGTTATTTATTGCAGGGGTCTTGTTTTAATTGATTTGTTAGTTTGTTTGATTTGCTCTTTTACAGATTTTTTTTTTAAATGTTCCATTTTACCTGGACCTGGACCAGTTTTTATTTTTACTTTGTTTGTAAAATCAGGGCAGTGTTGTAAAAGAGCATGATGCTCAGTAATTTTTCCCTAAATAAATATAGGAAATTAATGAGTGAATGAATGAATGAATTTTAGAATGTTATGTGCAAGAAGCGAATAATTTTAGAGTTTAGATCCCCACATTAAGCTATATGTGAGAAATCATTGTAATGGACCCTAAATGATTATAACCGATAATCAGAGGTTCAAAAATCATGTTAGATGAAAAATTATTAAGTGATAAAAGTGTAGCACTGTGACATACTGTTATTTTCTTGATGGGATATACGCATGTGCCCAGCGCAACTGAGACCTCATAATGAAAAGATTTTCTGAAAGTAAAAAGAACATTGCTACTCACTTTCAACCAAGTTTTTTTCACTCTATCACATATCATCATTTGTGTCTGATGGTCTCTCACAAAGTAGCAGTTTATAAGCTTTACGCCAGATCACACCTCTTCTTTTAGCTTATAACCCAGTACTGTATACAAGGGCGCAATGCTTTCTGCTATTTAGACAATATGTGTCATGAAAAATTAACAAATTGTTGTGTCAAAATTTGTCAGTTTTTCTTATCTGATTAATCTGATTTTCTTTTTTTTTAATTACTTAGCTACATTACAGTATTCCTGAATGAATGCAGTTAACATTCCATATTGATTTTTCTTTTGCAGACTAAAGGCATACAACACAAACAACAAGGTACCTGCTGCTTTAAGTATTTTGTCATGCTGAACATTTTTTCCTGACTTAAAGGAAAATAGATACAGGACAAATGTCATATCAATGAAGGAAAAAGATTTATAGACTACTAAGTCTTAATGGCCAAAGAGCAAAATGCACATCTCTCAATCAAATCCCCAATTTCACCAGTTGGGCGACAAACTAGTTATAAACCTCAAAATCAAGAGCTTTTCAACAGGCTGCTACAAACTCATTTAGTCTGAACGCTGAACCAATAAATTTAAGTTTAAGAAGCATGTTTTGGTACTTTTAAGTTCACATGGTCACATAAAATTAAATTACATTATAATTACATAGATGAATTGAAAAGAGCTATCTTAGCTGTGGGATGTCCCTCTCATTGCATTGTTGATTCATCCTGAATGCAGCTACCAAAATTGCATCCACAATGCAATATAAACTAAGAAATAAGTGATATGCCACCATTTGAAAAAAATATGCTTGTTTTGCTCCTCCCCTCGAGTTTTAACAATTGAATCATGTCTTTCTCCAGTCCATCCAGTCATTCTCTGTGTCTGACTGTAGGACTTTTAGCTGTATCTTAGCATAGATTATTAAATCAGAAGTTTTGCTGACTCTTAGTTGCAAAGTGTAGTAAGAACAACAATAGGTGATTCAATGTCCTCCTGCTATGGCATGGAACTACTCTCATTCAACATAAAGAGTGAATATGTTTACGTCATTACAACTTTCATTTTCTGTTGGTGCTAGTACAAGTTGCAACTAAGAGTCAGGTTCTATTCTGGAGTTTCAGAATTCTTAGCTACTTTTACAAGACTAAAATAGGAGAGATGCTAACGGGCTAATTTGATTTAATGATATATGCTGGAGCTAAAGATCCTACCCAGAGAACGGCTGGATGAAGTGAAGTGAAGGTAAAACTCACTTGTTCATGGACAAATAAGGGCATTTCCCCAAATGGTGGCATATCACTTTAAGTTGAATAATGATAAAAACAACGGAAGGAGGAATGTTTTTAAAATGATCTATGTTAAGCATTAAAAAATGTTTAGTTACTCATTATTGTTTCATCATCAGTAAGTGATTTTTAATTGGTGTTAAAGCTAACCTAGTAGTAATGTCATGATTTAACATGTTCAGATGCAAAAACCTCGCAAAGCCATTTTCCATTAATTAACAGATATATTTTAAATTTGGGCTGATTTTTTAACATCCAATATATGAAAGAAGTAATGCATAATTCATGGATGAATTCATTATACATTCATAACATAACTAATGATGAATTCATCATTAAAACTATAGTATAAAACAATTTTGTGTACCCCAAAGTCATTCTCTGATACGATTTTAAACATTAGTCTGTGCTGTTAGCAAACCAACTAATGCTAAATTGTGCTCGACTAATGCTAAAGTGTGTATACCCTATGAAGTGTTACCAAGTTTGCATTGCCAAAATTGCATGTTTAAAGATCGGTAACACTTTATTTGAAGGTACTGCCATAAGACTAACATGACACTGTCATTAACTATGACATGACATTGTCAAGAATCTGTCATAAACTTTATAAACCTGTCATGACTTCTGACATACCCTAACCCTGACCCTAACCATGACAAATACCGGGTGACACTTAATGACAGAAGTCATGACAGCTGTATAAAGTTTATGACAGATTTATGACAACGTCTGTCATGGAACATCTGTTCCTTGTTCCCTTGTTTAGTCCTGTATATTTAAGCCTCTGTCTGAGTTCGGTATTTGTCTGCCATTGTTTGTCGTTGCATGTCTATGTTGGATCTTCTGTGGTTTTTGAAAAGTAACGATATCTTTGGAATTGTATCCTGTGTCGTGCGCTTGGGTCCAGTAACCAAGAAAACGTGACAACGTCATGTCATAGTTCATGACAGTGTCATGTTAGTCTTATGACGGTACCTTCAAATAAAGTGTAACCGAATCTTCTTCTGTCATGAAAATCATCTGGCCAGAATCTCATCTGCATTTCAAATTTCAGTTAGCTGCTCCTGACTGATTGATTTCTACTGCAGAAGTATGACTCTCTGCTTTGTGTCGCGTTTGCATAAAGTCAAGCAGAGCCCAACTTTTGATGTGACCGAGCTACTCCAAGCTGTCGCGCCACCTTCCTAACATGTGACACGAGATTAAAAATTAACTGAAATTATGATGTTTGTAACATGGCCAGTGGATCCCTGTTGCTATATTTCTTCTGTTTTTTGTTGTCCTTCCACTATTCTCAAACAAATATGTTGGGCCTACAATATGAGAATTACAGTACTTATTTCAATTTGGGTAACGCTTTAATTTACAGCCCCTGAAGTACTGGGTAAGTATTAGGTAAGAATGGTGTAACGAAAAAGTATCAAGGGATAAATTACTGAGTACTTACAGCGTAGGTTTGCTGGAATAACACACGTTCACACTTTATTTTACAGCCCGTGAAGTACTGGGTAAGTACAGGTAAGAACAACATAACAAAATAGAAGTTTATGTGTAATATTTCCATAATTACAAAATAAGGGGTAGCCTAGATGCACAGTATAGCCTACAGGAAATGCATGCGTTGATTCACTTCATTTTACAGCCCCCACATCCAATATTAGGGTGTAGTTACAAGTAGTTTTGGGGTATTTAGGTAATTCCACTGTACTTGTTCTTTACTTTTCAATAGGGTAGCCTACCTAAGTGTTGTAGCATCAGTGTGCCCGTCCTATCTATGCAGAAGGTGCATGGAGGCCGAGAGTGGTAATGCAGACAGATATAGATTATATCGCAACGGCAGCAACTATGTTGTTTGATCACTAAGTTATTTGTTCAGCGTTAAACTAATGAAATAAAGTCTGCCTTATTGATATAGAGGCTCACGGACAACCGCGAGAGATGTAGGCTAAAATCTCCCGCGAGTCGAGAAAAATAGTCTTGTTCCATTTGGAGTGGAATAATCAGCGCAAGTGATTATTCATGCGAGGGATTTATTAGTTTCATTTCATGCGAGGGAATTATTAGTTTCATTTTCCATGTTCTAAATAAAACGCATCTGGGTCAAACTGTTGCCTCTGTCTATGCATGCTACTGTACACCACTTACTGTAGGCCACCCTATTGAAAAGTAAAGAACAACTAGCCTACAGTGGAATTACCTAAATACCCCAGAACCACTTGTAACTACACCCTAATATTGGATGTGGGGGCTGTAAAATGAAGTGAATCAACGCATGCATTTCCTGTAGGCTATACTGCTCATCTAGGCTACCCCTTATTTTGTAATTATGGCAATATTACACATAAAGTTCTATTTTGTTAGGTTGTTCTTACCTGTACTTACCCAGTGCTTCACGGGCTGTAAAATAAAGTGTGAACGTGTGTTAGTCCAGCAAATTTACACTGTAAGTACTCAGTAATTTATCCCTTGATACTTTTTTGTTACACCATTCTTACCTAATACTTACTAATACTTACCCAGTACTTCCTAACTTTTTGGAATTTGATCCTAAACATACATTCTATATTCCTGTGTCTTACATTTTCAGGGAGGAATCAGATTCAGTTTACCTCAGTGAAGCCAGGCACAATATCTTTAAACTGGCCACCAACAACAGATACTGGTGGCAATCAAAAGTTCAAAGTGACTTGGGTACAAGGCAAACATAAACGCAATATAGTGGTGAAGCGTCCAGGGATTGATGTGACAGATCTTCTTCTAGGAGAGAAGTATGTCTTCAATGTGGCTACCATCAGTGAAGATGATATTATGGAACCATATGCAACTGGTTGGACAATTACAGGTATGTCACACATGGAGGGCACTGGGGCCTTCTTAATACAATATCTACCAGTGGGGAAAAAAAACTTTACTTTTCAATAATGTGAGGGGTCAGACATATGATATATAGATATGTATAGATGTATAGATATATAATGCTTTATTAATTTAATTTGTGTCAGGCAAGTTCAATGCTAAAAGTTCCAAGTGCTCAAAAGAGTCACTTTCGCAATGTCCCAGTGTCCCGAGCTCCCCTAGCAGGCTGTCCACATCGGTCCAAGCAGCGCCTCCTGGTGGCCAACACCTCCAGATGCAGTGCAGGACCACTCCACTCTCAGTAGCCTTACAGCACCACAGCAGCTGTTAGGCAGAACACAATGGCCGATTAGTAATGTAGCTTAGCCCTCTCTGGCTGAGCCTGTGGAGAAACTGGAAGCACACAGTCCACTACACAGTGAAGAACAGAACAGAGCAATTCAATTCCGTTTTATTTGTAGCGCGCACAAATACATTGCATTGTTTGTCCCGCGGTGCTTTACATTCACGTCTCATGGGCTCAAGCTGCCATGGTTTTCAAAGAGTAATACATACTTTAAGCAAAGGCAGAGGCGCAATGATTGGTCACTAATACTGCTGCACATATTTCCCCACTACAAACTCCCACACCCCATGGCAGTAAAAGACACATGGTAATTCTAGGTTACAATACTGACAGATGAAAAAAATCAAAATAAACAAACTGCAAATCAATCCATATTTCAGAAACAATAGCGATCACATGAATCACACAGTCCAAGTGTCTCACTCCGTCGCACGTCAGCTTCCAACCAGCTCACCGGACACGCACACGCACTTATACTACATACTAGAGACCTCCACCGCTGGGTGTGTAGTTTAAATAGCCTACAATTCATAAGAAGGGGAGAGCGAGAGCTTACTGCTGTACAGTCCCTGCCTCCACCACTGCCTGTTGTCCAGACATATTTGTAACAAAATATACTGTAGGTCCACGGCTGTCCCCTCGTCCACCATAACAAAAAATAAAATAAACAAAACTCCCAATCTGTTCCCCACTCTGCCGGATCTCGCAAGAAACCTGGCCACAGTAACATAACGTCTCTGTCCGCAGTGCCACCGCCACTCCCAGTAGAACGTCCCTGGACGAGCTGGGAGGAATTTAACGCAAGGCATGAGTTTGGAGTCAAACGATAACAGTTTGTGAATCCCTCTACAAAGACACCGCGGTATTTATTAGCACAACGTCAAAATGGTTAAGAGATTTTAGCACTTAGAAACATAACTAAATTGCACAGGTTCAAAGACACACTGAGACATGAATTCCAAAACAAACAAAAGATTTATTAACAGACAAAATGAGAAATGGAGGTTGGGATCTGAGGGAGGCAACTACGGAAGCATGCTTCAAATCAACACATTCATGCATACATGCAGTAAGAGAAGTTCACAGCAAACCACAAGCAAGTGATAAGTAATACACTGGACACACCACACATGTGCTATATAGCCTAAACTAGCCACCCCAGGGCCACCTTCATGTTAAGGGAACATGAAAGACTAAAATAGAACAAAAAGAAAAGGACAGGTGAAGTAAAACAAAAATAAACAAATAAAACTAAACCAAAATAAGACAGCAGCTACGGCCCATGTTACTGAACAGGATACAGGACTCTAGGGTGGGTAGCGGCTGCAGCGCAAACAGAAGCTAGAACAGTGGAGCCTACACTGCTACTTCCCCCTCTTAAACAAGGCCTCACTGCTGCCACGATTGAACAATTGGTAGCTAGCCCCGCCCCTCGTTTGCAAAGAGCTGGGCTGAGAGCAAGCAGGCAAGTCTCCCTGCTACACACATTCTAAATAGCGCATCAAAATAGGAAATTTGACCAAGCAGTGATGTAAACATAAACAATCACAATGTTAATACACACATAACAGGATGGCTAAATAAGAGAGTAAGATAATAAATTAAACCCGCAGGCGGCGATGACGGGCCCTCGCACCAGGTGCACCGCAAAGAGTGCATACACGCAAAAAAATGGTACATAGTGAATGCACATTCACTCAGAACAGCTCAGAACACGGTCAGGAGTCCATATATTAAGTTTGGATAAGCTACGTCAAACCGTCTCCAAGTTATAATATTTGACCACTAGGGGCGCTTGAGAGTTTCGATTCATGGTTCTGCGTGTTCAGAACAGGGTCAGAGTTCATATACTAAGTTTGGATAAGCTACATCAAACTGTTTCCAAGTTATAATATTTGACCACTAGGGGCACTAGAGAGTTTCGATTCATGGTTATGCGTGGTCAGAACACGGTCAGGAGTCCATATACCAAGTTTGGATAAGCTACGTCAAACCGTTTCCAAGTTATAATATTTGACCACTAGGGGCCATCGGGTAAAGCATTGTCAATTTCTGGCGCATTTCCTGCTTGACCAGGTGGTGGCGCTATAACAGGCATGTCCATGGGGTGTCTCGATATCATCACAGTCATACCATCTATGAACCAGTGAAGTTTCAGGTCAATTGGGTAAAGCATTGTCAATTTCTGGCACATTTCCTGCTTGACCAGATGGTGGTGCTATAACAGCCACGCCCACGGGCTGTCTAGATATCATCACAGTCATATCATCTATGAACTTGTGAAGTTTCAGACCAAACGGTTAATGCAGTGTAATTTTATGGCACACTTCCTGTTTTGTGAGGAGCTATTAAAATCATACAATTTCATAAAATTGTTATTTCAACATAGTATGAGATATCAAAAATCCGTTCGCAATTTGGCATCTGCAGCATCTAGAGGTCATGTACACCAAATTTCACTTGAATCTGACATACCGTGTCCGACGAGTGCGTTAAAGTTCACTGTGTGTCCAAATTTTTACACTCCTTATTACCTCTTTTCCTGTTGGGCGTGGCTAATGCAATGTAATACGAAAGTTGTTCGTCTTGGGGACTCCCACACACCTACCAAATTTCTTCTTCAAAGTATATGTCAACCATGGAACTTAATGTCAATTTCTGTAGTGGTTCCACCTTGCCAGATGGTGGCGCTGTAACAACCACACCCATTAAGTGAATGGATATCGTCGTAATCACAGGATCTATAAACGGTATGAGTTTCAGGCGATTTTATCAATCCAGTGTGATGTTATGCCTAGTGCTGTCAAGCGATTAAAATATTTAATCACGATTAATCACATTTTTGCCGTAGTTAACTCATAATTAATCGCGATTAATCGCAAATTTCCTTCTATTCTAAATGTCCCTCGATTTCTTTTTGTCACATTTTTATTTATTTATTTTCATTTTAAAGCTGTTATCAGCATTCATTGGTGGGGGTGAATACCAATTTAAAATTAAAGCCACAAGCGGCGATGACGGGCCCTCGCACCAGGTGCACCGCAAAGAGCGCATATCGCAAGAATGGTGCACATTGAATGCACATTCACTCGAAACAGCTGTGCTCTCTTTGTCTCACCCTCATTTTTACACTCACTCTCACACACGCTATCTCTCACACACTCACTCAGTCTGGCTTTTACACTCTTTCCCCTAGTAGGGGCGCTACAGTGTTTCAGAGTCATCCTGCATGATCAGAAGATGGTCCACAGTCTGTGTACCAACTTTTGCTATGATAGGTCAAACCGTTTCCAAGTTATAATGTTTGACCACAAGGGGGCATTAAAGAGTTTCAATGCATGGTTATGCATGGTCAGAACACGGCCAGGGGTCCATATACCAAGTTTGGATAAACTACGTCAAACCGTTTCCAAGTTATCATATTTGACCATTGGAGGGCGTTACAGATTTTCGATTGATGGTTATGCGTGGTCAGAACACGGTCAGGAGTCCATATACCAAGTTTGGATAAGCTACGTCAAACCGTTTCCAAGTTATCATATTTGACCACTAGAGGGCGCTAGACAGTTTCAATTCATGGTTATGCGTGGTCAGAACACGGTCAGGAGTCCATATACTAAGTTTGGATAAGCTACGTCAAACCGTTTCCAAGTTATAATATTTGACCACTAGGGGCACTAGAGATTTTCGAATCATGGTTATGCGTGGTCAGAACACGGTCAGGAGTCCATATACCAAGTTTGCATAAGCTATGTCAAACCGTTTCCAAGTTATAATTTTTGACCACTAGCACTTTTAGCACATTTCCTGCTTGACCAGGTGGTGGCGCTATAACAGGCACGCCCATAGGGTGTCTAGATATCATCACAGGCACACCATCTATGAACCTGTTAAGTTTCAGATCAATCAGGTAAAGCATTGTCAATTTCTGGCACATTTCCTACTTGACCAGGTGGTGGCGCTATAACAGACACGCCCACGGGCTGTCTAGATATCATCACAGTCATACCATCTAGGAACCTGTGAAGTTTCAGACCACACGGTTAATGCAGTGCGATTTTATGACACACTTCCTGTTTTGAGATGAGCAATTAAAATCATACAATTTTATAAAATTGTTATTTCAACATAGTACGAGATATCAAAAATCCACACACACCTACCAAATTTTGTGCGCGTAGCTCAAAGTATATGCCAACCATGGCACTTAATGTCAATTTCTGTACTTTCTCCACCTTGCCAGTTGGTGGCGCTGTAACAACCATGCCCATTAAGTGTATGAATGTCATCGTAAGGATAATATCTATAAATTTGTAAATGACATTCAGACAATTCCATCAACGCACTGCGATCTAATGACACATTTCCGTTTTTCCAGTTTTTCCCATATTTCACTCATCCGCCATCTTGAAATTGTAAAGGGTATGAATAATCCCTTAGCAATTTTACCACCTCGGTGCTTGGCCCCCAATAATAATCCTTACAAAAACAATAGGGCTTCGCACCGGTCGGTGCACGAGCCCGGGTGCTCGGGCCCTAATAATGACAAATCCTTACAAAAGCAATAGGGCTTCGCACCGGTCGGTGCTCGGGCCCTAATAATAATAATTCTTACAAAAACAATAGAGCTTCGCACCTATCGGTGCACAAGCCCGTTCCGGGCTCGTGCACCTTGGTGCTCGGGCCCTAATAATAATAATCCTTACAAAAGCAATAGGGCTTCGCACCGGTCGGTGCACCTCGGTGCTCGGGCCCTAATAATGACAAATCCTTACAAAAGCAATAGGGCTTCGCCCGTTCTGGGCTCGTGCACCTCGGTGCTCGGGCCCTAATAATGACAAATCCTTACAAAAGCAAAAGGGCTTTGCACCGGTCGGGGCTTTGCACCTCGGTGGGCTTTGCACCTCGGTGCTCGGGCCCTAATAATAATGACAAATCCTTACAAAAGCAATAGGGCTTCGCACCAGTCGGTGCACAAGCCCGTTCTGGGCTCGTGCACCTCGGTGCTCGGGCCCTAATAATGACAAATCCTTACAAAAGCAAAAGGGCTTTGCACCGGTCGGGGCTTTGCACCTCGGTGGGCTTTGCACCTCGGTGCTCGGGCCCTAATAATAATAATAAAAATAATAATCTGAGCAAAAGCAATAAGGCTTCGCACCGATCCGGTGCACGGGCCCTAATAATAAAAATAATAATCTGAGTAAAAGCAATAGGGCTTCGCACCGATCCGGTGCACAAGCCCGTTCCGAACTCGTGCACCTCGGTGCTCGGGCCCTAATAATAATCTGAGCAAAAGCAATAGGGCTTTGCACCTCGGTGCTCGGGCCCTAATAATAAAAAGAAAAAAATCCTTACAAAAGCAATAGGGCTTCGCACCGGTCGGTGCTCGGGCCCTAATGACAAATCCTTACAAAAGCAATAGGGCTTCGCACCGGTCGGTGCACAAGCCCGTTTCCGAGCTCGTGCACCTCGGTGCTCGGGCCCTAATGACAAATCCTTACAAAAGCAATAGGGCTTCGCACCGGTCGGTGCACCTCGGTGCTCGGGCCCTAATAATAATAATAATAATCTGAGCAAAAGCAATAGGTGCTCGGTGCTCGAGACCCTAATAATAATAATAATAATAATAATGACAAATCCTTACAAAAGCAATAGGGCTTCGCACCGGTCGGTGCACGAGCCTCGGTGCTCGGGCCCTAATAATAATAATAATAATACCGGTCAGTGCACAAGCCCGTTCACACAACACACACTGCTACACAGATTTCAGCCAACAGGATAGTGTTCAGAAGGTCGCGTAGGTGGAAAGAGAAGAGGAGAGAGGGTGAAAAAGTAAAATTACTTGATTCCTAAATTCCTGAAGGGCAGAACAATGACTTTACTCAAGCATGTCTCATCATCTTTCTTGCAGAAGTTCCTCCACCTGAGAATGTGACAGTGAAAGTAGGCTCATCGAGTGCATCTCTGACATGGACCAAACCTGCAAGTGTGGACCATGTGTCCTACCTGGTGGACATATTCAGAGATGGGAAACACCTGAATTCCATTCACAGAGACTCCCTCCAGTATACCATCACTGACCTCCAGCAGGGAGATTACAGTGTTTCTCTGATCACTACAGTGAGCAATGGCAATCAAAGCAAACCAGTCTCCAAGACCTTCAGAACTGGTAAGGTTGTGGTGGTGGGGGTATAGTTCTGGGGTTAACTGGGCAACTCTGGAATGGTTAATTGCAGATAAATGCTTATGTATTTTTGACAGGTTTAGATAATATGATTACAATTCATACAGTATCACCAAGATGACTGGGTGTGAAATGAATGGGAGCTGCAAGGGCGTTGTATTGATAGGAAATGGGGGACTTAAAGCTGGGAAGGTTTAAGCTCGCCACTTGAAGTGGGAGACTCTAGTTGTGAGGTGTACCCTAACATCACAGTGATGCAGTAGAATTGCATCACACAACAATGGCGGCACCCACAGAGAGAAACTTGCAAAAGACAAATCACAATCTAAAAGGCCATAAACTATATTTATCAGCATTTAGTTGTTGTAGATAATGTATTTTATTTTAATTTAATTTTTCTTCAGAAACTATCATCACACAGACTAGTGGCAAACATTTCTCATCTGACAAAGAGAAATGGGTGTGAAAAGATCCTATGAAGGGTTCAATATGGGGTTAAAATTGTCTCAAAAGTATTTGTAAATGCGGGAGTCAAGTGACGTCTCAACTGCGATGCACACATGAAATCTTTGGCTCGCCCAAGACCAACCCAAAAATGCTTAAAAATTACCGAAAACCTAAGTACTACCTTCCAATTCCATGATGGATCATAAACCGGACAAAAATTCTCCAAAGAGAGCGCTGGAAATGTCGCCAGAAAAGAAAAAACTGAAAGGAACAGCGACCTCAATATCCAGAGAAGACCTTGACGACGCCATTTTGAGTGGAATTAGCAAAGCCCTCAGAGAACAACAATGAAATTTCGATGTTTCAGTGGCCCAAGCTGTAAAGGATGCCCCAGCTGACTTCTCTGAAAGATGAGATTTCATCCGCTAATGAAGTGATACGAAAATTAGTGGTTGACTTTGAACATGAGGCTAGCAAAGCAAGGAAAGCTCAAGCTACAGTGGAATCCCTGCAAGCAGCAGTACGCTCAAACAAGCGTGACCTCAACGATACAGCCTCAAAACTTGCTAAGCTACAAAACAGTCTTATAGAAATGCAAAACAGGGGCAGGCGAAACAATCTTAGACTTATCAATCTTCCAGAATCAGTTGAGGGCTCTGATGCTCTGATCTGGCTACATGCAGAACTATCTTCCAAAGTGGATACCGTCCTTAGCAGGTCGCGTCATCGAGATCGACCTCTGCCATCGCATCTATGACGGCAATGACGAGCCCAGAGACGACAATCAGAAACCCTGCACTGTCATCTTTCGTCTTTTGAGATATTCAGACAGACAAGCTATTCTGAAGGGAGCTCGTAAAGCTCATCCCATCAAACAGAGCCAGGCCACTTTATACTTCTTCCCAGACTACAGCCCTCCAACTGCTGCAAAGAGAAGAGAATTCACTCCAATAATAAAAAGGCTCAAAGCAGCTGGAATTCAGTCCTTCCTACTGTACCCGGCAACCCTCAAGGTGGAACACAGAGGATCTCATCTAACGTTCAACTCACCGGCCGGCGCGGAGAACATCTTGTCTTCCCTGGATGTTCATGCAACCGTAGAGCGACCGTCAACCTCGCCTACAGCGCAGAAGAAGCCCCTGAACCACAACGCCGATTCACCCTCTAGCCCTGAGACGCCACTCATGGAGGTGGCAGACAGTTAAGATGAAGAAATCTGCCAAATGGGTAAATACTGGACTAGAGGTGACAAGACTTATCTATAACAGTTTACTTGAGATATAAGGTTTTTTTATGCAGTTTACTGCCACTTCTAGGCGTCAATTTACACTGGATGGTTAAACATGTTGCTTGAAGGAAGCTGACTACATTGCAGCGACTCAAGTTATTAGGGGGCCTTGCGTTGCCTAATTTTCAGTTTTATCACTGGGCCTTCCAGATTACAGATATGGATGGACCCAGACTCTAGAGTCCCCTGGAGATCTATTGAAGATGCCATTGTGAAACCTCATAGACTACAAGATTTGCTTTTTGCTGGGCTTGGTCGATTTAACCAGAATCTAAAATTAGGCTGTAGTAGTGTGTGTAATCACACACTCCCTGAAAGTTTGGAAACGGGAAGAAAAATGCATGGGTGTACAGCTACGCACAGGTGCATTAACTCCTCTATGGCATAATTTCAAATTCCTGATTGGGGGCAAGCCATTTCATAACCCCCACTGTTCCTCACTTGGCATTAATGTTGTAAAGGATATGTTCAATCTTGATGGCCTATGTTCATTTCAGAACCTTCAATATGCATTTAATTTACATGCTTCGTCATACTTTGTCTATCTTCAATTACACTCTGCTCTCAAAGCATATGGTGTGCCATGGGACCGGTCACCTACAGTTCACCCACTATTTGAATGGGTCAAACCATGTGGTAACTTGCGAGGTAGAGTCTCTTTCATTTACAATGCTCTATTGCATATGTCTGCTGGTGGGTTAGCTATAGAGAAACTATGGAGCCGGGAACTTTCTACGTTTAATCAGGAATTAGATTGGGATACAGTCTGGCTGAATCTATCCCAAAGTTCTAAAAACCTCGCTCACCAACTAATCCACTACAAAACTATTCATAGGGCATACACAACTCCCTACAGAAAATTCCAGATGAACCGTGTTCCAAATCATGACTGCAATATTTGTAACACCCTACCTGGCACGTTTATGCATATGTTTTGGGAGTGCCCAACAATTGCAAATTTATGGTCTGTAGTAGTGAGTGAACTTTCAAAATTACTTGATGTCACCATCCCCAAAACACTGCACCTCTGTCTTTTAAATGATAGCACTGATCTTGAATACACTATAATCCAACAGAAAATGTTGATGGCAGGTTTTACAGCCGCCAAGAAAGTGGTTTTGCAATTGTGGATCAATCCCCAGGTTCCATCCCGTAAACTGTGGATAAACTTCTTGGACAGTATTGTTAATATGGAATACCATACAGCCAAGCTGAACAAGGCCATGAACCCCACTTTACAAAAATGGGAAACATACCTTTGTGAAATCCAAGATTTATGTAAATTACAGTGAGTCTACTTGTGAATCTTTAGGACACATTTGATGTACTCCTGTTAATTCATGATTTGTTTTTGTGTTGTTGTTGTTTTAACTGAGTGCTCTTGGCTTTTTACTTTTCCCACACAATCTCTTTTACTTTCCTATATTGCAGCATATTCACAAATGCACTTGGACTTGGACAATATACAGAAATGCTGCCTGTACACTTCTTAGTGCTGTACAATATCAGATGCTTCTACCTTTGTTATGTAATGTACCATTTGTAACCGTCTTTGCCACCCCACCCCCCATCCCCCAGAAAATCAATAAAAAGTTGATCACACAAAAAAAGTATTTGTAAATGCAAGGGTTATTTACAAATAGGTAATGGTTTGCAAATGTGTTCAAATATCAACAATTATAAATTTTATATTTGTAACTTGTAAGTTTGTCTTTGCAAATAATGTGATTGTACAGTACAGACCAAAAGTTTGGACACACTTTCCCATTCAATTGTTTACTTTGTTTTAATGACTATTTATAGGTTGTCACTGAAGGCAACAAACATAGAATGAACACGTGGAATTACTAAAAAAAAGTGTGAAATAACTAAAAACATGTTTTATATTCTCGTTTCTTCTAAATATCCACCCTTTGCTCTGATTACTGCTTTGCCCTCTTTCCATTCTCTTAATGAGCTTCAAGAGGTAGAAACCTGAAATGGTTTTCCAACTGTCTTGAACCATCCCCAGAGATGCTTAGAATTTGTTGGCCCTTTTGCCTTCACTCTCTGGTCCAGCTCACCCCAAACCATCTTGATCGGGTTCAGGTCCAAACATGTGTCCAAAATTAACACTATTTTGTTTAGTACATAATTTCATATGTGTTCATTCATAGTTGTGATGCCTTCAGTGAGAATCTACAACGTAACTAGTCATGGAAATAAAGAAATTGCATAATATAAGAGGGTGTGTCCAAACTGTACTGTCTGTACTGTATTTGCAAAAATAAAAATTTGCATTTGTAAAAAAAAAAAAAAAACATTTGTATAACTGGAAATTATATTTGTGAATTGTATATCTGCATTTATAGATCACCAATCACACGCATTCATTGTTTTCCTCTGACATATATTTTTTTAAAGTTATATTTGTACATACATTTTGTCAATAACATAACACAAACTTAGACAATAATATTAAACCCCAATCAAACAAACAACATAGTAAAAAAGCAACATAAGACAAAACAAAACAAAACAAAAATGCTTCTCAAGATATTTAGATATTTCTCAAGGTATCTTCAGTCATCCAGCCAGACATCCCAGTCAATCCCTCACTCTCCAGAAAGGCTATGAATGGACTCCATTATGCTCTCAAATCTGTTACATTTACCCTTCATATTATAAGTATTTTTTTCCATAGCCATATTCAATGCCATTTCTTTTAGCCAGTCTGCTATACTTGGTGCATATGCTTTTTTCCAGTATAGGCCTTTTATGACGTATTTGAGTCATTCTTTTCCGCGTACTTTTCCGCCTAATTTCTGTTAAGTTTTCTGAAGGCATATCACCAACTACAGCAGCCCCTCACATGTAATAGGCTATGCGACTACAGAGCCTTGGCCTGCTCCTTGCATTGAGCTGCGAAACTGTGTATCTCAACCAAATTGTTTTACATATAGCTACTTCTTCCTTTCAACAAATCCTTCTTAAACAAGCTCTTTCTCATCTGCATTAGTTTTCCTTGGTCTTCTCGATTATGCTGTTCAGCTTCTTGTGCTTGCTGTCACCCCACTTCAGTTTTTGAACAATAATTTCAATTTATACAAGCCTTGCATCTTTTACTATGAAAGATACTTTTGATAATATGTTTATTTTAAAATAGTTTAAGCAATGTGGTACCTAATCTCAAACATGCATCATTTGTTCAATCCCCAGCATGTGATCTTGCAGAGGTACTGTCCTCATTGGGCCTGAAGCATCTTCAAGGAGGCAAGCTCACTCTCAGCTCAGTCATGGAGATCAACGGAAACACACTGTCACCAGGGAGTCTGGAACAGCTACCGTGGAACTTCTTAAGAAAACTGATGATGCTCGATGTTGATGCTAGACTTACCAAACCTAATAGTATTTATGAATGTATTTATGAAAATGTGGATGTGGTATATCAAGAGCACTATAGAGCACCTAAGCCTGAAAAACAGGTCATAAATCCTTTAGATCTAATAACGGCTATTTTCTGTTGTTCAGATCCTTTCCTCCAGCAAGAATTGGTTTCCAAATTGTCTATGTGCCAGTTTGCTGTTCCTCTGCTTCTGCCAAACTGTGACACACAGCAGAGTACTCTGATGCTGTGGGCTATGAGAGACATAGTTAAAAAGTTTAGGTGTAAATCTCCAGTAGGTGACGGGGTGTTTGTAGAGGGAAGGATTGTAGACATGGACATCCCAATGGTGTCTTTTGTTAGACTAGGAAAGAGCAGCCTGGCAAAATCTCAGACTCTGAACAAGTTGCTCAGCAATCCTTATTATAACAGCAACACATTTGTTCACCATGAAATGAATGGTGGTAATGTGCCCAGAAAAATCTCAGATGGACTTGTTGAAGTCAGCTGGTATCTGCCTGCTGGGAACACAAACCGGCATGTTGATTTATTCACAGAGCCAGTTGCCATTGCAAATTTGAGAGGAGATGGTAGATTATTTGAGATACAGATGGCCTTCCTATGTCAAACCTCCACTGCACTTTTCATCTTCAGTGATGATTTAGAAGGCATCTTTACAAATTTTAACAACACAGAAAGCAAAGCGGAACTGTTCCTGGTCACCAACTCTAAGAGTGAGAACTTCAACCTGGACCCTCTCAGGGACACTTGCAGAAGAAATAACATTAAGGAGAGCAATGTCCTTATCAAGAACCAACAGAGTGATACAGACTTTGTGAAGACCCTTCGATCTTTAGTGCGTGGGGTCACTGATAGGAGTGGGATGAAAATTGTGAACATGGCTGCTTGTGCCCGTCAGGCTGGTATTCAGGTTGATGAGGACAGCAGTGAATGTGTGATGGGCAGAGAGTTTGCAGAAATAATCAGTAACAATGTTAAAGATGTTGCAAAATTCAAGAAGGACTTTTTGCCTTTGCATGGACAAATGTGGAAGGAAATCAGTCAAACTGAGAAAGAAATATACAGAATGAAAAATGTGGCCAAGGGGGAAGCTGTAAACCACTACAAGACTTCACTCCAGAGCAAAATAGATAATTTGAGAAAGAAACAGCATCAGACAGGTATATCAGCGGTTGTGGGCCAGTTTATAACTGGAATATCCCAGTCTAAAGCAGTGCGTATGTACTTCCTCAAGTGGCTGAAGATTCATCTGGACCGTATTTGTCATCAGAATCATGAAGAATATGTTACATGCTTCTTAGGTCCTGAGCACTTCTTCCGTGAGCTTGGTCAGCTTTATGAGTGTGCTTATTCCCTTACCAAAAATACTGAATCCAGAAAACAAGTAGAACACCTGCCTCATGTATGTGCTCAGATTCTGCTGGATGGGTTTCCTCTTGAGCTAGTAGATGGAGACACATCAACAATTCCAATGAAGTGGATATCAGAAGTCTTTAGCGAGCTACATAAGATAGTTGAATCAAGGAGCCGGATCATAGTGTTGTCTGTACTAGGGGTGCAAGGCTCTGGGAAGTCCACCCTTCTCAATACCATATTTGGCACACAGTTCTCCGTCAGCAGTGAAAGATGCACCAGAGGAGCTCTTATCCAGCTGATCAGAGTCTCTGAAGAATTCAGATCTTTTATTAAGTGTGACTTCATCATAGTCATTGACACAGAGGGCCTAAAATCACCTAAGCTGGCAGCAGTTGATGCAAGTTATGAACATGACAATGAACTAGCAACATTGATCATAGGGCTCAGTGACATTACCATCATCAATGTTGATATGAAGAACAGTACTGAGATGAATGACATTGTGCAGATTGTGACTCATGCCTTTCTCAGAATGCAGATTGGGAAGAAGCCCAGATGTGTGTTTGTGCATCATAATGTTTCAAAACCAAATGTCAGCAACAGGGACAGCAACAGGAAGCTTGAAAACCTACTGAATGACATGACCAGAAGGGCAGCTGAACTTGAGAACAAGGATCACAACTTAACATTCACCAATGTGATGGAATTTGACCCTACAAAAGATTGCTACTACATGCCTGGACTTTGGCAAGGAACCCAACCAATGGCCCCAGTGAATCCAGACTTCAGCAAAGTTCTCTTTCAACTGAAGAACAGTTTGATTGATTCGTTACAAAAACCAACAGCAACAATGAACAACAAAAAACAGAGCTGTGATAGTGATAGTGATAGTGATAGTGGCAGTGAGGATGGCATTGAAATGAATGATGCAAGAGCATTCATCAAGCATACAGAAGCTTTGTGGTGTGATCTGAAATTTGAGAATTTTATCTTTAATTTCAGGAACAGCCAAATGGTTGAAACTTATGTTACGCAAAATGCTATATATGGCAAATTGGAGTGGTCATTCCGCTCAGCAGTGCACAAATGGTATAGTGACAAAGAAGCAAAAATGTCCCAATCTAGGTATCTTTCAGAATCTCAAATGTCAGAAATATTAAAAGAGGCAGAAACAGTTTTGGACAAGGAAGAGACAGAGATAAACAGAGAAACTGTGAGTTACTTTGAACCACCTTACCGAACTAAAGAAAGAAATCAGACTACAAAAAAATTTCTAAGCAAAGTTCAATGCCTGAAAACAGAAATGTATAGTTTTATAGACAATTGTTTAAAGAGTAGGATGAAACATTGTGAGATGAATGTGCAGAAAATACAGAGTGATACAGTGCGGATGAAGGTTCAAGAACTGAGGAAGATCTGTAAAGAGAAAAACATGGTTTTAACAGATAATGGTGTTGACACAGAATTTGAGATTTTTTTCAAGAGCGTTTTGTCTAACACATCCTCGGATTTAACCGCAAAAGTTCTTTCTCAGAAAGTTCTCGCTGTGTTGTTGCTCCATTTTACAACAAAATCCGGACATACCAAAAGGCTTCTCTTTGAAACAAATTTGGAGAGTTGTGGACTGCAAAATTTCAATGTGAAAAAAAAGTGGCTTGAGGAAGAAACCACACACCAACAAATCCAAAGTGTAGTTGATTCTGTTATCCTAGAGTGTAAGGGCTTTGTTTTAAGCAAAACACAGAAAAACACCAGATACCATGATGTATATATTAAACACCTTCTAGGAATAATTGATGAAAACACGAAAGACCTAAGAATGAGTGAAGAATTTGAGGTCTCTCTGAAATTACATGTCTGTGGTCATGCAGTGAGAGAATTCAGTAAGGTACAAGACAATACCAGGGATGTGAGGGATAGAAACCCAAAGCTTAAAATTCAACTAAAGGCGTTTTTTAAAAAAGAGATCAGACAAGATGGGTCATCTTAAATTTCATGATTAATCCAGAGATGACAAGTAAAAAGTAATGTGTAATTTGTGAAGTGGTTGGGCCTCTTTTCAGTTTGGCAGTGTAAAGGAAAATTGTATCTGTATCTGCATTTCAAAACCCCCTATTTAAATGCTCAAGTAATTTAGGTAGAAGTGTGTGCACACAGCACAAAGAGACTGAATTATCATACATGTGCATCATACAATCATCATACAATGTACATTCATTTATAATATTAATGTAGAACATTTATCAAGGTACTCTGCTATCTGAACCATTTCTGATACTGAATGGTAACAAGTAACAAGTTGTTTTAGACAACATAGATTATTAACACTAATAATACAAGGCCAAGTGATTTCTATGATTGATGTAACATATAGCACATTGTGTTTGTATATTTTTTATTCTCTGAATTTATTTAGATATCTTGGGGTAGTATGCCAGCGGGCAGACATAATTTAATAGTCACAGTGTGTTGGCCTGTGATTTATATAGTGTTTAACTATTTTAGCTTACTTAATAGCCTAAAACAAAAATCAGGAAGCGCATGTCGCTGTCCAGCTTCATGCAATCACATAATTCATATTGACTCCTGTTTCTTCCCAATATTGTTCATTTTTGCCCTCAATTCCATCCCTTCCCATAACCATGGGAGTCACAAAGAATTGTGAATTGAATTGAAATGAATGATGCAAGAGCATTCATCAAGCATACAGAAGCTTTGTGGTGTGATCTGAAATTTGAGAATTTTATCTTTAATTTCAGGAACAGCCAAATGGTTGAAACTTATGTTACGCAAAATGCTATATATGGCAAATTGGAGTGGTCATTCCGCTCAGCAGTGCACAAATGGTATAGTGACAAAGAAGCAAAAATGTCCCAATCTAGGTATCTTTCAGAATCTCAAATGTCAGAAATATTAAAAGAGGCAGAAACAGTTTTGGACAAGGAAGAGACAGAGATAAACAGAGAAACTGTGAGTTACTTTGAACCACCTTACCGAACTAAAGAAAGAAATCAGACTACAAAAAAATTTCTAAGCAAAGTTCAATGCCTGAAAACAGAAATGTATAGTTTTATAGACAATTGTTTAAAGAGTAGGATGAAACATTGTGAGATGAATGTGCAGAAAATACAGAGTGATACAGTGCGGATGAAGGTTCAAGAACTGAGGAAGATCTGTAAAGAGAAAAACATGGTTTTAACAGATAATGGTGTTGACACAGAATTTGAGATTTTTTTCAAGAGCGTTTTGTCTAACACATCCTCGGATTTAACCGCAAAAGTTCTTTCTCAGAAAGTTCTCGCTGTGTTGTTGCTCCATTTTACAACAAAATCCGGACATACCAAAAGGCTTCTCTTTGAAACAAATTTGGAGAGTTGTGGACTGCAAAATTTCAATGTGAAAAAAAAGTGGCTTGAGGAAGAAACCACACACCAACAAATCCAAAGTGTAGTTGATTCTGTTATCCTAGAGTGTAAGGGCTTTGTTTTAAGCAAAACACAGAAAAACACCAGATACCATGATGTATATATTAAACACCTTCTAGGAATAATTGATGAAAACACGAAAGACCTAAGAATGAGTGAAGAATTTGAGGTCTCTCTGAAATTACATGTCTGTGGTCATGCAGTGAGAGAATTCAGTAAGGTACAAGACAATACCAGGGATGTGAGGGATAGAAACCCAAAGCTTAAAATTCAACTAAAGGCGTTTTTTAAAAAAGAGATCAGACAAGATGGGTCATCTTAAATTTCATGATTAATCCAGAGATGACAAGTAAAAAGTAATGTGTAATTTGTGAAGTGGTTGGGCCTCTTTTCAGTTTGGCAGTGTAAAGGAAAATTGTATCTGTATCTGCATTTCAAAACCCCCCTATTTAAATGCTCAAGTAATTTAGGTAGAAGTGTGTGCACACAGCACAAAGAGACTGAATTATCATACATGTGCATCATACAATCATCATACAATGTACATTCATTTATAATATTAATGTAGAACATTTATCAAGGTACTCTGTTATCTGAACCATTTCTGATACTGAATGGTAACAAGTAACAAGTTGTTTTAGACAACATAGATTATTAACACTAATAATACAAGGCCAAGTGATTTCTATGATTGATGTAACATATAGCACATTGTGTTTGTATATTTTTTATTCTCTGAATTTATTTAGATATCTTGGGGTAGTATGCCAGCGGGCAGACATAATTTAATAGTCACAGTGTGTTGGCCTGTGATTTATATAGTGTTTAACTATTTTAGCTTACTTAATAGCCTAAAACAAAAATCAGGAAGCGCATGTCGCTGTCCAGCTTCATGCAATCACATAATTCATATTGACTCCTGTTTCTTCCCAATATTGTTCATTTTTGCCCTCAATTCCATCCCTTCCCATAACCATGGGAGTCACAAAGAATTGTCACTCTCTAGTGCAACTGAGTCCTACTTTCACCCCGCATACTATTGTGTTGTGATTGTTCATTATGTAAACCAAAATACCATGATAGGCATTGTAATGTTTCATTCTTTACCCATATAAATTTATCAACTTTTGCTGATATCTCTGTCTCTTGTTGTTTGATTGATATTTGATGATAATGGAAATTGGTATACCCTGCAGAATTGCTGACAATCTCAGAATGGGACATGAGAATATACAGTAATAATTTTGCCCTCAGCAACAGGGTGCATCAAGCTAGATGGTAAGTGGCTATCGGTACAGTTACTAAGTTTTCAAAGCCTCGTTTTAAATGTTGGAACCGTCATTAGGCCTTTACTATTATATACTATTATACTATTATATCGTGCAGGCTGGAGAAAAACACTTGCTAGCTTCCAGGGGCACCCAGGTGTTGGTGGTGAAATCGCTGTTTTATATAGAAAGGCTATAAATAGCCCCACACTTTGTTTCTAGTATAATGACCGTTCTAACATTTAAAACTAGGCATTGAAAACTTAGTAACTGTACAGGTAGCTACTTATCTGTTATCAATTCCCACCCTTAATCAGATTCTTTCATGATTTTTTTTACTTTCTTTGTCAACCTTATATGACAGTACATCACTAATGTGTGTCAAATACAAGTAGGCTGTAGGCTACTGAATGAAAGACTTATCAGAGGCACAACATAAACAGCTATAGTTTTATTTTTAATGGCGTGTATAGGGTCAAAGGCTATCAAATGAAAACACTAACACAGGATGCTTGTTTTGATCATTTCACAGTTCACAGATACCAATAACCTGGGAGTACCAAATATCAAAAGGGAAGATTTGATTTACTCCAGTGAAGTTAGACTGAGTAAAGAAAAAATAGATGTGGAGTATACTGGGTTACATAGAACCTGTGCGCTAGTGGTCATTTGCACTAGTAACAGTAACAAACAGACAGATTAGAATGAGAAAATCCAGTCAAGTCCAGTCAAAATCATAAATATTGCACAGTTGAGGGAGTTGAACAACACTCCTCAACATTGAATGGGGTTTCTTGCCTTAGCAACTTAGAACCTTGC
>JAODXP020000038.1:233114-330756 GCA_027497455.2 Sardinella longiceps | reverse complement strand
ATAATAATAATAAGAAGAAATCGAAGAACAATAGAGTGCATTTTCAATGCACTCTAATAATAATAATAAGAAGAAATCGAAGAACAATAGAGTGCATTTTCAATGCACTCTAATAAGAAGAAATCGAAGAACAATAGAGTGCATTTTCAATGCACTCTAATAATAATAAGAAGAAATCGAAGAACAATAGAGTGCATTTTCAATGCACTCTAATAACCTATAATAATAATAAGAAGAAAAGTAAGAACAGTAGAGTGCATTTTCAATGCACTCTAATAATAATAATAATGAAACATTGTAGGCTATTGCTGTCATATTGCATTTGGAAAGGACAATCTTGTTTACTCACATTAAGACTACATATTTATCACATTTTAACACACGTTGGAATAATTGTTGGAATGTTTTTGATCACGCTGACGTCTTTACAGGTGAATCCCAACATTGCTTTGTGCCACCAGTATAGAAGGGAAAGGGCTTATGACAACTGTCAACTGTATTTTCAATGGCAATGTGTAAGCATGAACCGATACATGGCGATCCAAAAAATTGAACGCCCACCCACTTCCCGAACTGAAAAGGACTACTAAAATTTGCACTAATTTGCGCACATTTCTGGAAAAGGTGACGATTGCCAAACCACTTTCTACAGCCTTTAGATTAAGGTTACTAAACAAAATTGTATAATTTAGTGTAAGCCTAATAGTAAGAGCTACTCAATGCATAGTTAGATGAGAATTTATCTTTTTTTCTGGATTTTTACCCATCATGCAGACAGAACACACATCAGACACATCATATTAGAGACAGGAGCTACTGTCAGACTAACAGATGAACTGAAGAAACGTAAAACTCAACTGTTTAACTTCAGGGTGTGTATATATTTTTTAAAAAATGGTGCTGTTACTGTCATTGGATTACTTTCTCTCATATATCGAACATAAAGCTCTTTGAGTATAGATAGGCCTAGTGCACAACTACATTTTTTTCATAATTACTTATTTCAACATAGAATACACAAAATAGAATACATTATACCTACATAAACCAGTGTCTTACGGGATCTTGTTTTCCCTCCCAGTTGTCTTTCTCTGATCTCTGGAAGTGATGGAAAAGGAATTAAGTCAGGAAGTTCCTTAAGGATGAGTCTCACTGATAAACACAAGTGCCAACTGAGGCGAGAAAAAAAATGTGATCAGGATAATCCAGACAGGTAGGATGTTTATAAGAACACTTAATTTTGCTATAAAACTAGTGAACCAGACATACAAAACATTCCACACATTTTCCAGTCTTACTGCCACGAACTGGCCAATGATGTCTGATAGCAAAAGAAATTAGCAAGGTTATGCTGTAATTAAGTTTCTTTTATTTTGACAACCAACCCACCACTTATCCAGGACTAAACAATGCTTATCCTGGATCACTAGGAATAACAGCTGCATTTATATGCCATCCAAATTAATTTGCAGATGGTACCAAAACAAATAAAAATGTTGTGTAAAGTGTCTCTTTAAACTGTTGAAACTCATGCATCTCATTTCAGCTTACACACTGTATAAAAGAATTTGTAAAGGTTACTTGAAAAATGTGTGGAAACTCGTTGTCTCAAATGACTTAAGTAAATATGACTTATCTTTTTAGATGTAAAGCAATTTAAACTTGACAAAGTAAAGTCATATTTACTTAACTCGTTTGAGGCAACGAGTTTCCACACATCTATCAAGTAACCATTACAAATTCTTTTTTACAGCATTCTCCTGCTTTAGTGACTTGTCTGATTCTCATAGGGATCCCATGGAGAAACAAGGCTCTTCTGTGCCCAGTGCCCCGTCAGTAAAGAGTGACGACTCAAAAAGCCATCCACCTGACTTAAAAGGGGAAGTGGAAAGGTAGGCAGTTCAAATTCCTCTGGCCCACTGGTCCGTGTATATTTTGGTAATTGGATTTTCCCTTTTTGAATGGGAATTAAAAAACAAAAAACGACTGGTTTATTTGACTTTAGTTTCGAAGCCCAAAACCAACAATTGAATTACGCAGCATTTTTCTTTCATTTTCATTTTTTGATTATACTTTACAAAATGAAATTCCAAGTCAACGGGAACAGAAAAACGGACCAAAAACAAGCTTTATTCATATTCTCGCACCGGAAGCCACGTGCTACATGTTGATTTAATGTCTGAATCGTCCCTGAGCCAACACAATATTTATGGATAAACATAGCCTATCAATTTGCAATCAGCAACTCAACACTCATTACCATGTGATTACGAAAAAAGGAATCTACACAAGCAATAGGAAAACCGTCCTCCTGATTGATTTGCGGAACCCTGGATGATGGACACATCAAATAGCCTACTGTAGCCTATCTAATTAAAATTTTATGCCATGTTTTTTTTCTTTATTGAATGAACTGAGCACAAGTAGAACCTAACTGTTCCGAAGTGTTGGCATAGCCCATAAAAAAACAATCGTCAAACAACTTATGCTATTCCAGATGCCCCCACGTCTCTAGTAGGGCCTAAGTCTAAACTCACAGTCCTCACTCGTCACCACATACCATTACTACAGTTGGGCTATATTATGTGTCCTTGATTAAAAGTGTCTTAGTCAGTTTAACTCATTTATTCAGTCCCATTTTCCTATGATGGAGATAGCCAAGGAGGTGCGTCGACCCGCATTCGATGATAGCCTAGGCCTATAGTTGATATCCATGCCGTCAGATAAAAATATATGACAGGTTAATGATGAAACTAGAGAATGCAATTTCAGGGAAATTACGAGTGCATGAAAATGCAAACTGTTGAACTGTTGAGCAGTTAAGTAGATGAGCATGTTAACTAGCCACCCCGCCAATGAGGACTTTTATTTTGAAACAGTTGTGGACAGAGGAAACGGTTGACAGGGGTCATAGCTGATAACAACTGATGGTTGAATGGTTGAACAGCTAAATAGTTGAGTAGTTTAAATATCCTAAATGTTGATTATCATGCTAATTATGCTAACACAATGACGACAAGACTTAGCTGAGTTGAATAGCATCAAAAGACAAAAATGTTAATTAGCATGCTAACTAAGCTAGCTAACATGCTAGAAATGCTAGCATAATGATCACAAGACTTAGCTGAGTTGAATAGCATCAAAAAACAAAAATGTTAATTAGCATGCTAACCATGTTAGCTAGCATACTAATAATGCTAACATGATAATCATAAGACATAGCTGAGTTGAATAGCATCAAAAAACTAAAATGCTAATGCTGACAGTTGGAATGCTTGAACAGTTAAATAGTTGAGTAGTATAAATAGACAAATCATTTAACATCAGTTATTATAGTGAGGACTTTTATTTTGAAACAGTTTTGGGCAGAGAAAACAGTTGGCAGGGGTCAAAGTTGATGTCAGCTGATAGTTCGAATGGTTGAACGGTTAAATAGTTGAGTAGTTTAAATAATTGAAAATCATTTAAATGATCAGTTATCAGTCAATTACTGTAGTGAGGACTTTTATTTGAAACAGTTGCTGACCGGACAGTTGGTGTTGACAGTTGAGGGGACTCATAGTTGATGAAAACTGGAAGTTCATTTTGCTACTTTAAAGTAAAAAGAGCTCTAGATCTTTAGTTTTAAGGAAGCCAAATCGCTTGCTTGGAAGCTGAAGGAGTTGATTAGTTTCACCTGAGTTGACCACCAGGCACAAAAGTACAATCACTTAACTATCAGCAGCTGGAATGGCTACCTAAAACAAAACAAAAAACCTCAATAGTTTTAAGGGAGCCAAACTGTATGCTTGGAGGCTGAAGTTAATTGGAGTTAATTAATTGCACCTGAGTTGACCACCAGGCACAAGAGTACAATCAGTTAACGATCACTTAACAAGGACAACAAGAAACAATTAAGATGGAGCAGCAGCTGGCCAGACCATCTGACCACTGGCCATCTGATTGGTTATCGCCTGGTGAAAATTTGCATGTGGAATTGGAGATTGAAGATGATTGGCCAATGGCCCAAATGACATCACCCACTGGTAGCTCACTCTAGACAGCCCAATGTTAAGTCTATGGGGAAATTTTTAATAGTTTATAAGTCATAGTTTTAAAAGTATAAAAGTTAGAAAGATGAAAAATACATTGCAACAGAGTACTAAGTAAGACCTACGCAATGCAGTTTGAATGAAGTTTCTACGTTAAGCGGTTTGAGCTGCATTAATTGCTGAAGTTTTGGCAGAATAAGAACATGATAATGATGAAGTCTCCGAAGAACAATAGAGTGCATTTTCATGCACTCTAATTAGCTTTTTTGTATAATTGCATTCTTGCATTAGGCTACAGCGTCCACACATGCAACAGTGAAAACTGCAGCAAGATCAGATCTAATGTGCATAACCATCTGTTGCGTCTTGATGCATAGGCCAATAGTGCATCACGTAATGTAGCCTATATACAGCCCTTATTTTTATCCATAAGAAAAAGTTTGGCTGTCTAACCTGTTGTTAAAAAGTGCCCAGTAGCCTACAAATTGCCTAACTCTACTGGCTTTAAACATTTTCATACTAGGAGCTCAGTCTGATTTATCTGAACATTGTTCATCTCTGCATCAGCTGGCTCGACATTTCGGCACAGGCTATTTGATATTCCTCTCGCGGTGTGTAGACGTTTTTGAAAATTCTGTGCTATCTAGGTCCTTTTCCGCCACTGCCAGGCTCCTCAACAAACTATGTGCTCTGTTACAAGGCTTTAGGACTATCTGCTGTAGGCATATTGGATCACTCTCCTTTCCCAAACAGACAAAAGCTTTCTAGCCTCACAAGCGCCTTGAATCTAGCCTGACATAGCCCTACCATTATGCATAATACTGCTGTTCATCCTGAATCGCAAATAGACCAAAAAACAACTGTGGTGACGGGCGGATGCGAACTTGAGCATATATGGTAAAAAAAAAAAAAAAAAAAAAAACTTTGGCGCAAATGGCTGTGGGACAGATGAGTTTTGCAATATGGTTGTGGATGACATAATAGCCTATCCGCGCACCTCTATAGCCAGCCTGCCTCCCTCCTGGAACCCCTGCCCCTCCTTTGCCACCCTAAGGAAAAATTCTGGAGCAGCCACTGAAGACACCTCTGTGCTGGCCTCCTAGTGAGGCCTCTCTCCAGGCCTGGACCCTGGCTCTCTCCCCTTGGACTTATGGCCCTCAGCTCTCTCCCCCTCAAACACTCCTCCACACCTCCACCGACTCCTCACACATCACTACCCGTATACCAAGCACTCTCCTCCGGGGAGAACACCTCCACCAGCTCCGGGACACGCCCACTTCCTCGGCACCTCCAACTCAAGATGTTCCTCGGGCAACCCACTCAAGTTCAGAATTTTTGCACAAAATGATCTTCCGCCCCCGCTTTCCACTGAAATGCGCGCATAATGACAGGCCTTGTTTAGCCAATTCTATAATTTCTGAGTAGGGCTCCAAAGACATTATTCTCGCTTATTATTCTTGCATTAGTCTATTCGCGCTTACAGTCTGAATGGCGGCTTCCGGTGCGAGAATATGAATAATGCTTGTTTTTGGTCCGTTTTTCCGTTCATGTTGACTTAAATTTCATTTTGTGTGTAATTAAGAAATGAGAATGAAAGAAAAATGCTGCGTAATTCAATTGTTGGTTTTGGGCTTCAAAACGAAAGTCAAATAAACCAGTCCTATTCAAAAAGGGAAAATCCAATTACCAAAATATACACGGACCCCCCACTGTATTTTAAGGAGGAATATTAACAATTCATTATTCTGTCCTTCAAAATTACTTTTGGACGTAATTGTATCTTGATGTCTGCCTGTCCATTAACCAAATACTATGTGCACATCATGGCTTTGAATGTTATGTGTGACCCTGCCTCCTCAAGCAGGCATGCAATAAGTGATAATAAAAGTGTCAGATAATCTGTGTACAGAGCCTTTCATGGTCTGACCAGCACATTGTCAGTGTTTGAAATGTGATTGATATTTCAATTATTACAATTCTATGTCTGACGTCCTTGACTTCTTCAGTGTCACCTCTTCGGATTCAGGTTACCCATCATCTCTGTCAGCCTCCAGGTATGTCACTGCTTAAACCAATGGAACTGCAGCTTGTTTCTTGTGCTCACCTGAAACCAGAAAACTTTCATGTGTCAATGTGGTGTTTGCACACCTGAAATGTTATGAAATGTGAAGTGTAATGCTGGCGGAGGATGTAGGCTGTATGTCTGTATGGACATTTTTTTTCTTTGCAGTGCATCAGCTGGACCAGTACTGTGTGATGTTTGTCATCACTCTCACACTGCTGTGAAGACATGTCTGGACTGTATGGCCTCCTACTGTGAGACTCATGTCCAAGAGCACAACACATCTCCTGACCTGCAGACACACCAGCTACAAGATGTCCAGCATCTGTGTGAAACACACCACAGGAAGCTGGAGTTCTACTGTGTAACCGACCAGTCAGCATTATGTTGGAGCTGCTTAATGCAGGGTCATAGTGGACACAGTGTTGTTGAGCAGGTGGGTACAGGCATGGACTGGCCATAGGGCGTAGCGGGCAATGCCCGGTGGGCCGACACATATTTTGGGCCGGGCCTGTCATAATTTCATTAAAAAATATATATTTTATAACTTTTTTTCGACCGCGATGGTTTTTCAATCACAAAATGCGGGCATTGGTAGAATTTCTCGAAGGACATTGGGCTAGTCCAATGAAATCGCTCAGCCCTCGGCCTGGCCCGCCCCTCCCCTAACGCACTCAAGTTATCAATTTCTGCCACTTGAGCTGGACACTGGATAAGGTTTGAGATAAGTAAAGGTTTGTCTGCCAAAATGGACAACAGCCAAGAGAAACGTGGGGCAACAAAGTCTACGAGTCTAAGCAGCAAAATGTGCAACAATAATATAATGCAGCTTGCAGTTACGTTTGTGTGATGTGCTACGATGACTACACAGCAGCGGCCAGCGGGTGCAGGGCTGTCATCAGAGGCAGCCTCAGAGTGCATAGACTTAGAAGAGGGCCTACAGAAGAAGTGGATATGAAGTTGGAGAAGAAGGTGGAGGATAGAGACGTGAGCCAGGGACAGATTGAGGAGGTCAGCATAGAAACTGTCAGCTGAGCCGGGGAAGAGAAGTGTCCGAAATGTTAGCAGAATGAAAACAAACATTTCAGGCCGGGGGGGCTAGTGAGTGTGTGTGTGCGCGCTCTCACGCACCAGCACCACTTTTCTGGAGCTGTCTTTCCAACAATTCCGCAATAATTATGCAGAATTAAATTTCACATTTCGTAGGTTACACACTCAAACGTTTAATAGTTGTGCCACCCCTCGAGTGTTCAGAGATGCGCAAGACAATTATTTGTATAAACCAGCAAACCCACAAGCTCATCATAACAGCGGAGAACTTCATGCTTATCGCATAACGTCTTCAGTATCAATGGCACTACTCACTACTAGTCTCTCTGTGATACACAACGAACGATAACAATAAATTGAATTTGCATGCTATTATATTTACCCATGCAACTTGATTGCACCCAGCAAAATCCAAAAGTATGACAGTAAGCACGGCAAAGTAAGCCTATTCTTGATACCGCTGCTGACGGCATTGTCTTGGCAAATTTGGTCTGATACAGTATTAAGCATTAAAGCACTTAAATAGCAATACTTTTAAAGATGGTGATGTGCACAGAATGTGTAACTTACTGTAAAAGCACTAGGCCAAGGTAAAACCAAGGCACATACTTCCTCAAGTGGTTCAGTGAAAACATTTAAAGCTACAATGAAGTAAATAAAGTTTATAGACTACAACTGGCCTATATGTTTTTTGTTTGTTTTTTTGTTTTTATAGGTCCAAATAAAAACATAAAATATAGGCCTACCCTAAATGAATTTTTAGGCTTTAGGCAGAAGGTTTACTGATAAATAGTAAATAATGATGCATCATCACTACTGAATTATTATTACTAAAAATGGAACAGAAAGGGCAGAATTCTTGAGTTCTCCAGTGCTGTCTTTAAGCCCATGCAAAAAAGCCACCTGATGCCAGTCCATTTGTCCATTACTTTTCACAGAATTCATTGGAGGTCATTATTTTGGGGCGACTGTACTTGCCTTTCTCTAAATCACCTAAAATACAAGCATTCATATAGACTACTGTCTCTCTCACATACATACTCTGTAGCCTACTGTAGATCTATGCCTGGCCAAAAAAGAAAATCTTACTCCGAGTTCAAAACTTGAGAGGCCTGAACAACAAATGAACGAGTGGTAGCCTAGATCTTCACTAATTCAGTATGGGGAGAAATTATGGACTTAAAAGTGTGCAAATGCTCAACACATGATATTATGGCAGGGCTATCCAGCAATTGTGCTTATGTGTTTGACACAACACAATGTGTGCATATATTCTGGTTTGTTGCGTGCCTCTGCGTATCATAGTGGGCCGCTATGGCCAAAAATGCCTGGGCCATTTTTTGGTCCCAGTCCAGCCCTGGGTGGGTATATGCAGTTCAGTCTATGCAACAATCTTGACAGTTCTTTTATAGACACAGAGGGCCCTACTAGTCTACTTCTAGTTATTAATTCAGTGTTGATATTGAATCAATATCAGGCAACATCCAATATTAGTGTCAGATAAGCTGGATCAGTGTGTCCTTAGTATTTAACATATGAAAACAGGCACTATATTGGTATGTACATATGGCTGAGTTAGGTTTGTATAAAGGGCACTGTATGTGAAATATGCGCTATTCTTACACTCTGAGTGATACAAGGATTGCATACAAGGATACAAGGATGAATGTAATAATATTCATGTTTGTGAACAGAATGATGTTTTATTTGCGTTATTAATCAATGTTTTTAATGTTACAACGTTTGTTCTTAGGGATGGGTATTGATTTGATGAAGATTTTATCAATATCAATGCCATTATCAATTCTGCCTATCAATCCAATTCCTTATCAATACTCTTATCGATTCCTGAGTAGCCTAGTTCATGCCAGAAAAAGTCAGTCTTTATAGGCTTGAGAACAGCTATGTGTGTCTGTCTACTCAATATGGTAGGCTATGTGAATCACTGAGTTAATGATAGCTTGCTATGAAAATTGCAGTTAGCACGTGGCGCTAATGCACCGCGACGTGCGGGCAGAGAAACTAAAGAATTGATAAGAGAATTGATAACGTTTGAAGACGTACAATATCGATGGAATTGATCATTTTGAACCGGTTCTGAATTGGAATTGGTTCTCGATACCCAACCCTATTTGTTCTGATGTGTTCAAACAGAGCCCACAAAGCACATCCTCAGAGTCTGTCATCAGAGAAGGTACAGAAAAGGGCCTGGTTTTGCAAATCTCTTAAAAAAAAAAAGTTAAACAACAAAAATACGTTTTTAAATGCAATAACCTCTCGTATGTCTCCAGTTGTTCCTCTTCCTGGGAAGATTGTGTTCACCACAGTGAGGCCAGACTCAGTATCCTTAAGCTGGTCACCACCAGAGGGCGCTCCTGGGCCCAACAAGTTCCAAAATCATCTGGAGAGGAGGAGGTCAAAAGAAACAGAGCATGATAGTGAAAGGACTGGAGGCAGAGGTGACAGACCTGATTACAGGAGAGAATTATCACTTTTTTTTGGCCACTCTCAGTGACGATGGCCGCCAGAGCTCATGGGTGGAGAAGTCTGTGATCACAGGTGAGATAATAACTTCACCTAGAGAGCTGCAATAATTAATGCTGTCAAACAGTTAAAAAATCTTGATCACTAAAATTGGCTAAAATCACTGAAATGAATCACATTTAATTGTGGCTCATTTCCTCCAGTAAGGGACTGTTCAGTATTTATGGAAAGGACCACCGGATGAGGGAAGGGTTAACCAACATTTTTTAGTCTGGCTAGGAATTTATGAAAACTTTCAACTTTTATAAATTTCAAAGTGTCTTGTTTGAGAGCTACATGGAAACATATGCACCAGTCTCAACCCCCACCCCCGGTCAAGCAGATTGGTCTGACCTAACAAATATCTAACTATCTGTGCACTCCAGGGCGCCCCCTTCGCCCTCACATAACTTTTCATTTTTTCCTCCTTTAGCCTGGACCTGTATTTGTAGATAGATTAGTGCATTAACAACATGAGACCAGAGGGAGATTGGAGAGGGCTGCACAGGAGATTTACTTTTTTCTCGACCAGTGTGGTCTATTTTACTTTTGTAAGGGTTTTTGCTTATTAACATGCTTAAAACCTATTTTTATAAAGGCTATTGTTAGTGCCTATATAACTTAGTAGTAGCCTATTGTGATGATTTTTTACAACCCAGATTTTTGGTGCCCTACACGCAGTGCATTACCTGCATGTGTGGAGCCCCAGCTATGGTTAAGCGGTTCAAGGGTCCGTGGAAGAGTTGTGGAAGAATAAGAGGAAGAAGAAGAAAAGGAAAAACAAGGCATTCTAATGTCAAGAACAATAGTGCATTTCCATGCAGTCTAATAACAATAACAAAGCAGTGTTATAACAAACAAACAAACAAAATATAACAACTCATATTTTAGCAACTTCCTCACAGAAATCATACACACACATACACACAATTTCAGGAGTCATGTTTAGGTTGTCTAACAAGGAATCTAGGTGACGTGCTGTAGTCTATTCTTTGCAAGCCTTGAGCATACACAAGAGGTACACAGTAGCATTAGAGTAGAGAGGTTCTTGCAGTTATCACCCAATCCAAGGATTTTTTATCACGTGAGTGGTGAGTGATGGGCAGAGATGAATGGGCTTATATTCTGCAGGCAATACTTTTTTTCCCCCTGGGGATATAGTCAAGGCATTAAATGTAAAAGCACTGGAAAACCCTGTATTGTCTATTGTTGAAATCATTCAGCAATATCAGGCCATATTGCCCAACTTCAGTGTGCTGTACTCTACATGATTGCTCCTAATCCCCAAATTGTTTTCTGCAGAGATTCCTTCACCAGAGGATCTGAGTGTGGACGTAAGAGTATTGACAGCTTGTGTGAAGTGGAACAAACCCACAGAAATTGATGATATGTCTTATGTGGTGGAGCTGTACAGAGATCAGAAACATATAAAGACAATCCACAGAAGTTCACCCAATTACACCATCACTGACCTACAACCAGGAGATTACTCCATCAGGGTCTCCACTCAACTGAGAAATGCCCACCAAAGCAAACCAACCATGCACAGCTTTAAAGCAGGTAAAAACATGCACTAAACTTTAGTTGCGCCTCATATTCAACATAATGTTTTTTAAGACAATCATACTCTCCCTGACTGACTGGAGGAACAAAATTAGCATAGCCAGTAGGCGGTGTTTGCCTGGCTCATTTTCCTGTCATTTTTGTAGCAAATCTATATTTTCTCATAACCTTCTCAATACTTCCAGTGATACCAGTCCCAGAGCACCTGATTGTGAGCTCCATCACTACAACATCTTTTAGCCTCAGCTGGCAGGTGTCTCCAGAGATGGATCAGATTACACACAGCTTCCTGGTCTCCTACCAGAGTGAAGGGACTGAGCCAGAGCCCATCTTTACTGAGTCATGCAGTGCAAACATCACAGGCCTGAGACCAGCAACTAAGTACAATGTTAGAGTCCATACTCAGCTACAACATGGAGAAAGGAGCCAACCTGCTGGTATCCAGATTGTAACAGGTGAGGTTCTATTCATAGAGGTACTTATGTTAGAGGATAAGACTCAATTTTATTGTGGTTACAGAACAGGTTACAGACTAAAGACTACTAATTTGGATTTCCTTATTCTTTACATTTCTAGGTAGGGATTAATCAGCTACTCTGTAGATGCTTTACATTTGTAGAATTTTTTTGAAGTTGGACTAGTTGACTTCATATTTTGACATATTGCCTTTTTGCCATTGTTAAGACTAGTAAAGCAGCTGATACTGGCATCTTGATTTTTTATTGGTACTTGGACTAGGGCCCTATGAAAGCCGTTTTAATTTTTCTCAAATTCCGTTTTATTTTTTTCCAGATACCGTTTTTTTCAGATTTATTTTTTTGTTTCGAATTTTTGTCTTTTTTTATGGCCCTATACAATCTCATGGAGTAAAATTTGTGTACTTTTATACTAGCCCATTGACAACAATGTCCTATCAGGGAAAGAGCTAGCTAGGCTACTCATAGAAAGGTTGCGTATAGCAGTGTAGGCTACAAACTCACATGGTGAACGATGGTGATTGTTACAGTGTGTGGAACGATCTGATAAGCTTTTGCAGATCAGTGGTATGTTTTTTGGAGTTTGTAGAGTAAAAATCTAGAATATATTATTCTATAAACGGTTATATTTAAATGTCAACGCACAAAATATAGCAAATTCCGTGCGATTCCGTGTTTATTTTAAAATTCCGTTTTTAATGTTGTGATTCCGTGATTCGGTCCATGTTTTTGGTTTTGCCATGGACAAAGGATGACCTGCATTGGACAATGGAATACATGGTGTCCTATAGGCTACATAGACCACTGTGTAGCACAGCCCCACAGAATCAACTCCCAAGCACCACAGATTGATATTGAGCTTGACAAGCTCAAATACTTAGTGTAGCTTTAAAATTGTACAATTGACTGGGTGAAACAATAGTTCAGTTAACCATTTCTAAAAATACCGAGCTATGTGTTAGCCAAGTCTCCGGTTCTCCCCAGGATTGTGTGCAGAGGTTTGTGGTCTATAGTAGTGCTCACTCAACAATCTCTTGATGGTGGTGCCAGGATATTTTTTGCTGCAGTTGCTTATAAATTGCTATATGATATTACAGGGTTGCTAGTCAAGTCAATTAACCAATACATAAACAAACAAATATGCTACCACAATGGAATCTTTTACATTAATTTCCCTCCAGGATTTCATGATGTTGCAAATTGCAGCATTAACACAATTTTTCTCACAAAATCATCACAGCCTCTAATTTTGACAAATCACAGTAACTTTCTAGTTGGCTTTTCAAGATTATGATGACCTTACACTTTGGAAAGTCACTCTGATGAGTACAGGTCTGTAAATAGTAGCAAACAACATTGCTTTGCCCTTTGGAAGTAGAATATCAATCCACAGAGCTTCCAGGTTGACATTTGTCCAGGTCCTGTCTTAATCTAAAATCAATATCGGACCTCACATATATGCATACCCCTCCCCCTTATCTGTTCCAGTCTTAGTTAACAATAACAAATAACACACCACTGGTCCTTTCCCCACAGTGGTTCCCCTACCAAGTGGGATTGTAGTCAAGTCTGCCACGCTCACTTCTGTGACGCTCTGTTGGGATCCTATTGAACACATCAACACATTTGAAGTAACTTACTCCAGCAGCAAAGGCACTGGAACCCTGGACATCATAGACTCCTGTTCTGTCGAGATGAAGGATCTGCATCCAGAAACACACTATACATTCAGTCTGGTTTCTGTTGGGGAGAATGGAGCTCGCAGTGGGGCAATACAGGTGTCTGAGTGGACAGGTAACCTTTATTTCATGCATTTCAAATTTAAATTAAATTAGTGCCGTTAAATAATTTAAAAAGAATATAACTAATCACAACATTTTTACCATGATTAATCATGATAAATCACTTTTAATCACAACTCATCTCTTCCAATAAGAAATTGGATGCAATGTTGGACCCTTATTTTGCCCTGATCAGACCCTGATGCTAAATACTGTATCTGGCTATGCTCTTTTCAAATGGAGCAATTCACACCTATCCCTACCCCCATATATGCCCCAAACACAAACCCTCTGCTGTTGTTGGACATTCAGGAGCTAGGCCATAATCTTTGTCTAGTTTGACTTAAAAGCCTAGTCATTTTTAACAGAAATTAAACAAAATACATTCCATGAAAGTGGGACCATATAAATCAGGATTAATATCTGTTAATGTTTTTAATCTGAGTTAATTGTTTGGATTAATCACTTTAGTTCAATTGTTTAATTTTGCCAGCACTAAATAAATATCATCTGTATCTCTCTCTCTGTGCAGAGCCCGCTCCTCCTGAAAATGTCCAAGTTGAGAATGTCACTTCAACATCGATCACACTTAGTTGGAATAAGTCAGATCCTGAGATAAAGAAATATCATGTGACATGTGACTCCAATGGACAAAGCGGTCAGAAGAAGACAACAGAACACAACGCAGTCATGTTTGAAGATCTAAAACCTGGAACCAGATACTCCTTTCACCTTGTCTCTGTCCTCATGAATGTGAAAAAGAGCAGAGCTGTTGCTATTAGTGCTGACACAAGTGAGTGTGATTTCAAATCCTTTCACCATGAAATGGGCTATTAATGAGAGATAGCATGTGTGTATAGCAAAACAGATTAGGTATACGATATTAGCCACGACACAACATGACACAGTGTCAGATCATTGTACACCCCTCCAGAAAAGGGGCAAAAAGTGCTTAAAAATAAGATTTTCCTTTAAAAACATTTTTATCAACGAACACACCACTGGCCCTTTCCCCACAGTGGTTCCCCTACCAAGTGGGATTGTAGTCAAGTCTGCCACGCCCACTTCTGTGACGCTCTGTTGGGATCCTACTGAACACATCAACACATTTGAAGTAACTTACTCCAGCAGCAAAGGCACTGGAACCCTGGACATTATAGACTCCTGTTCTGTCGAGATGAAGGATCTGCATCCAGAAACACACTATACATTCAGTCTGGTTTCTGTTGGGGAGAATGGAGCTCGCAGTGGGGCAATACAGGTGTCTGAGTGGACAGGTAACCTTTATTTCATGCATTTCAAATTTAAATTAAATTAGTGCCGTTAAATAATTTAAAAAGAATATAACTAATCACAACATTTTTACCATGATTAATCATGATAAATCACTTTTAATCTCAACTCATCTCTTCCAATAAGAAGTTGGATGCAATGTTGGACCCTTATTTTGCCCTGATCAGACCCTGATGCTAAATACTGTATCTGGCTATGCTCTTTTCAAATGGAGCAATTCACACCTATCCCTACCCCCATATATGCCCCAAACACAAACCCTCTGCTGTTGTTGGACATTCAGGAGCTAGGCCATAATCTTTGTCTAGTTTGACTTAAAAGCCTGGTCATTTTTAACAGAAATTAAACATAATACATGCCATGAAAGTGGAACCATATAAATCAGGATTAATCTCATTTAATGTTTTTAATCTGAGTTAATTTTTGGATTAATCACTTGAGTTAAAGTGTTTAATTTTGCCAGCACTAAATAAATATCATCTGTATCTCTCTCTCTGTGCAGAGCCCGCTCCTCCTGAAAATGTCCAAGTTGAGAATGTCACTTCAACATCGATCACACTTAGTTGGAATAAGTCAGATCCTGAGATAAAGAAATATCATGTGACATGTGACTCCAATGGACAAAGCGGTCAGAAGAAGACAACAGAACACAACGCAGTCATGTTTGAAGATCTAAAACCTGGAACCAGATACTCCTTTCACCTTGTCTCTGTCCTCATGAATGTGAAAAAGAGCAGAGCTGTTGCTATTAGTGCTGACACAAGTGAGTGTGATTTCAAATCCTTTCACCATGAAATGGGCTATTAATGAGAGATAGCATGTGTGTATAGCAAAACAGATTAGGTATACGATATTAGCCACGACACAACATGACACAGTGTCAGATCATTGTACACCCCTCCAGAAAAGGGGCAAAAGTGCTTAAAAATAAGATTTTCCTTTAAAAACATTTTTTATCAACGAACACACCACTGGCCCTTTCCCCACAGTGGTTCCCCTACCAAGTGGGATTGTAGTCAAGTCTGCCACGCTCACTTCTGTGACGCTCTGTTGGGATCCTACTGAACACATCAACACATTTGAAGTAACTTACTCCAGCAGCAAAGGCACTGGAACCCTGGACATCATAGACTCCTGTTCTGTCGAGATGAAGGATCTGCATCCAGAAACACACTATACATTCAGTCTGGTTTCTGTTGGGGAGAATGGAGCTCGCAGTGAGGCAATACAGGTGTCTGAGTGGACAGGTAACCTTTCTTATATGCATTTTGTCATATAATAGTCTTTAACTCTAGTCTGCCAATCTTCCACAATTAAGCAGGCGCGGAGCCAGAGGGGTGGCAGGGGTAGCACTAGCCTCCCCTGGAACGTGATTGGCCACCCCAGGTGCCCCCACCCTACCCCACCCGCTCCCCGAATTTCATTCGCTACTGATGATTGACAGTTCAGTTAAGCGCACGTCTGTAAGAAGCGCCTTTTTTGAGCCAGAGAGCAATAGTCAGAGCTCATGCAGCACTTGAGTCAGCCTGAGAAAATATCACTGTGATGTAGGCCTAATTTTTAAAGAACAGGTCTTTAAAGGTAAAAGATAGGCTATCTGTTCCCAATCCTGCTGTGCATCAGGAAGATGCCCTCAGTCATGCAGATATGTGACCATCAACATTTACATAGATAGGCTACATTGTGCTTTTGCAAGATACAGCGTACTGTAATATAAGGTACAGTATATAAGGTGCAAGCTATCAGTGACATTAAATAGCTATTTGAAAATCAATCAAGGCATCAATGTTGTCTCAAACTAGCGTGTTAAAATGGCGTGCTTCTTACATCCAAAACCGAAATTTCTGATCGATGAATTGCTTTGCACTAGTCTATAGAGACTATTCATTACATATTTAGAACATCTACATCTATATCTTTTGTAGAGGCTATCAAATAAAAGTAGCCTACATAATCTTAATTTTCACATGGGGTGATTTGCCAGTGGCTTGACAGCAGCACGCAAGTAAATTAATGCTTAACGCAAGTGTGCTATTCTGCATCCAAAACATCAACTTTTTCTCCATTACACTGCTCTCACAGCATTTGTCAAACATGCACAATATGCACATGAAAATAAAGTGCATTTCAAGTGGTTTCAAATGATACTACTAACTAATTGCCGTGGTAAATAGTTCGTTAGAAAATCAACTTTTAAATGAGTTACATTTAACTATTGCGCATATTGCATTATTTCCGTAAAAACCCTTTTCTCTGATCAACTGCACAGCATTTGTATAATTCTAGGCTGTAGAATATGTGAAGGCACACAATCTGAACTTGTAGAACCTGCAATGTTACTGGTTGCTAGCCAAATGCTTCACCAGACAATTAAAGAAAATAATGATTAACCTTGATCATAGCCTGCATTACAACATTCATCAGACTAGCTTGACATGCTCCTGTAGCTTAAGCTATTCACTTCAGGGATATGATCTATATGGTTGCATGAGTAAAGAGACCTATTTTTAAGGTTGTCTACAGAAAGAGAATCTGAAAAATATAAATTAACTATTAGTTTTAATGTTTTTCTTCAGGCCGTGAAAATAGGGGAAATATTTCACTAATTCTTTTTAAAATTAAAATTGAAATAAATCTTAGTTCTTCTACTACTAGAGGAATAATGGTTGATAAGAGCAGAATTCTGAGTAATACTGTCAATGGGGAAAATGAGGGGTTTTGAGCAAGTGTGTGTGTGTGTGTGCGCGCGTACCATATGCTGTCATGTGCACAAAGATGGGAAGACTACTTCTTTTGGTCATATTCATTGGACCCCCTGAAATATCCTTGGCCACCCCTGGCCACCCCAAGTACGAAAGTCTAGCTCCGCCACTGCAATTAAGACTTCATGTATTGGTAGACATCCTGAAATAATGCATAATGCAATGCAAAAACAACATTTTCCATACTCTGTATGAATGAGTGCTCCTCACTAACACAATGTATTATTTTTTATCACAGTTACAGTGCTTGCAGACCTTCTCCAGGAACTGGATTTGAAGCAGTTCTATCCTGAGAAGCTCTCCCTCAGTGCAGTCCTGGAGATCAGCAGTGGGAGTGTCACAGATGAACCAGCCCAGTCACTCTCCTCATTGCCACAGCTTTTCCTGAAGAAACTGATGATGGTGAATGTTACTGCCAGGTCTGTTAAACATGCCCAGTCTAGTGATGCCAGGGGAAAGGACTCAAGTAATGTAGAGGCATTTGATGCTTCAAATTGGGACAGTGATGAGGAGACTCTGCCAGATGAGAAATGATGTAAATCCTTTAGACATTATAACTGCACTCTTCCTCTGCTCAGACCCATTTCTCCAGCAGGAAATGGCCCTGAAAATGTCTTTATGCCAATTCTCTGTTCCTTTGCTTCTGCCAAACCAAGACACAAAACTGCTTACATTCATGCTTTGGGCAATGAGAGATATTGTAAAGAAGTTTAGACCACATTTACTGTGTGACTCAAGTGGATTTGTTGAGGAAAGAGTAGTTGGCTTTGATCTCCCAGTGGTGTCTTTTGTAAGACTTGGTGAAAGCAGCCAATCAAAGTCCCACATTTTAAACATGTTACTCAGTAATCCCCAGCAGTACCATGACACATTTGTGCACTGTAACATGAAGTCAGGTGATGCTTTTAGGAAGATATCTAATGGCCTGGTGGAAATCAGCTGGTATTTACCCAGTGGGAATAAGAGTATTGATATCTTCCCAGAGCCTTTGGCTGTGGCTAATTTGAGAGGTGATATCAGTACATTTAAGACTCAGTATAACTTACTGTGTCAAGTGTCTTCAGCAGTGTTTGTGTTCTTAGATAATCTGAAAACAGACTACAATATGATTGCCACTCAACCTGAGAAGTTATTTTTGATTATCAATGCAAAGAGCAGCACCTTCAATCACACTGCTTTTAAAATTGAAGCCAAGCGATTGAGTCTGAGGAAGAAAAATGTCTTTTTTAGAGACAAACAGAATGATGCACACTTTATCACCACTCTCCGTTCAATGGTAACAAACGTGATTAAAAGCAACCCTCACAAGATGGCACTGGAACAGATGACCACAGTGGCAGAAGAACTTGGAATCCTTGTGGATGAGAACACAGAGGAATGTCAGAATGCAAAGAGAAATGCAGATGCTATCACATCACAAATAAAAGACGTACAAGAGTTCAAGGAGAAACATTTGCCCTTGCAGGGAGACATCTGGCTGGAACTGGCCAGGGTGGAGAAGGAGGAGTGCAGACTGAGGAAAGCTGGGAATGAGAAAATTGAAGAATATAAAAATAAATTAAAACAAAAGAAGGATGAACTTAGACAGAGACAAAAAGAGTATAACATGTCTGAAGCACTGACCTGTTTCATTCGTGCCCTCTCAAGTACAAGCTTGGAGAGAATGTTTTTTATGAAATGGATGAGGATGAATCTGGACAATATTTCTCATACAAAACTCTCAACTCTTAGAAACCGGTATAAAAAAAAATGCAAGGAAAACAAAGAAAAATGCACAGAAAAGAACAAAGAGAAGATTACTGAACTGAACAATAAGATCTCAAAGTGTTCCTTAGGAGTTGAACACTTTTTACGTGAATTGGGCCTGTTATATGAATCAACAGTCTCCATGCGAAAAACAGACAAATTACATAAACAACTGTATCTCCTTCCCACATACTGTGCAGAGTTGCTGCTTGGTGGTTTCCCAATTGAGCTAGTTGATGGAGATGCTTCTAATATACCAAAACAATGGGTGAGAGATGTACTCAATGAGCTGAACAATCAGATGAAACTAAACAATACAATGATGGTGGTGACAGTTTTGGGTGTTCAAAGTACAGGGAAGTCTACTCTTCTGAACACAATGTTTGGAGTGCAGTTTGCAGTCAGCAGTGGAAGATGCACAAGAGGGGCATTCATGGTACTCATTAGACTCAAAGAGGACATGAGGAGAGAACTCAGTTGTGACTATGTACTAATCATTGATACAGAAGGACTGGAGTCACCAGAACTGGCTCAGCTTGACTATAGCTATGAACATGACAAGGAGTTGGCCACACTTGTAGTTGGATTGAGTGATGTGACAATTGTAAGCATTGCTATGGAGAACCCAGCAGAGTTGAAATATATCTTGCAAATTGTTGTTCATGCCTTCCTTGGGGTGAAAAATGTGGGTAAGAAACCCAAATGCCTGTTTGTACATCAAAATGTAGTTGATGTCTCAGCACATGACAAGAACATGATGGATAGGGCGATTCTGCTGAAACAGCTGAATGAGATGACACAAGCAGCCTCCAAAATGGAAAACAAGGAAGAGTACAAAAAGTTCTCAGATGTGATGGAGTATGACCCAGAGGCTGATAGTTCTTATATCCCTGGACTTTGGCATGGAACTCCACCAATGTCACCTGTCAGTGCAGGTTACTCTGAATCAGTCTATGACTTAAAGAAGAGCATGATTGGTGTTTTCAAGAGGTGCAAGACATCTGGAAACACTGTTCCAGAATTTTCTGAATGGATGAGAAGCTTGTGGACTGCTGTGAAGTTTGAAAAGTTTATTTTCACCTTTAGGAACAGCTTGATTGCTGAGGCTTACATGAAACTCTGCTCAGAATTCAGTAAGTGGGAATTGAATTTCCGAAAGGACATGCACAGATGGGGAACAACAGCTGAAACAAGGATATCCAATTTTGGAAAGTTCTCAGAGACGTCACAGACATCAGACATAATGACGTTCATCCAGGATCTCAAAGATGAAGCAAGCACTAAGCTCACTCATGGGGAAAAAAGATTTTAGACAATGTTGCCTCGTACTATGAAAAAACAGTAGTTGAGAAATTCAAAGGGGACTTTGAAAACAGTGTTTCATCTGTGAGAAAAGAATTGGAACTTTCTGTCACAAAATGTATAAACAGAGCAGTTCCAATCCGCCAGGGAGCAGATCAAAGTTGAGTCAATCAAGAAGATCCACACCAATATGATGGAGAAGAAAGTGCTTAGGTTGCTAGAAGACTGCCGCAAGGGTAAGTCTGTTAAATCAGAACAGGACCTAAGATCTGTTTTTGAAAAAATGTGGGCCGAAACAATTTGTGGTCTTAAAAAAGATGTTATGGCAAGTGTTTATAGACAAGTATGTAGCAATCTTGTAGAAAAAGGAAACTTAGTGGCTGGAAAATTAAATGGAGTCAAATTCCCAGAATATGCATCATTAGCTTTCCCATTCGCCAAGGAAGGGAAAAGTATTGCAGGGCTAATAACTGATTGGTGGCATCGTAGGTGGTATCAAGAACAAAAAACAATATCAGACAGAGCTGTAGAAAACTGTCGAAGACTTGTGGCTGACTGCATATCAAAGGGAACTGACTATGATGATACATATACACAAGATATTTTGGATAAGATTGATGAGACACTAAACACAAACACAGCACTCAAAAACATACATGAAGAGTTTGAAGTATCTTTCAAACTGCATATTTGTGCCATTGCAGCCCAGGAATTTAAAGAAATGCATGATAGTTTCTTAAATGACCAACAAAATAACAAAGAAAAGTACTGGACAGATTTCAAGCACATCTTCCATGAACAGGACCAGTCTCAAAAGAAAGCTGATGAGTTCACATCAACCTGCCTTAAACCAGCAATAGAGATATATGTTGCCAGAACTCTTGGTGTGGATATTGTTGAAAGTGTGTTGTCTAGTAAGGGGGCACTAATTTTCAGTTCTCGTGCCTCCTTTCAGTATACACTTATGCAACAACTGCTTGATAAATCCAACTTAGAAATATATGAGAGTTTCATTTCTTCGTATGAAGAATTTGTCAAGAACTGGATATCTGAGCAAATTAATGTGCACTGCCCTGTAAAAAAAATATGGGAGCTAGAAGACAAACGTGTAACAGAAATCATCGCAACAATAAAAGAAGAAATTTCTGCAGCACATGAAGACACAGCATCATCTAACAACATAGAGGATTTCATCACCAACATTTGCATACGTTTGAAAGATAAATTGACCATCTCTAGTGATGCACTTGTGAATGTTTTGGCTCTTAATAATGCAAAACAAGAAGCTCTTGGTAAGAGACTCCTGAAATCTGTTGATGAGATGCATAGCAAATTAAAAATGAAACTGAAGGAAAAGCCAGTGGAGTCCAAACTAAACAGTGTTGGATTCAAACCGCAAGATGAGCTGTTCGAGCAAGTGTTTGTTTGTGGTCAGCGATGTCCATTCTGCAAAGCACACTGTGGAGATGGATGGAACCACAGCAAACATTTTGTTTCAAAACACAGAGGATATAGACTGTATGATTGTATGATGGCAATTGATAAAAAACTTTCCTTTGACATTCGACCTAGACATTATTTTAAGAAGATCAAATTCCCCATGGAGAATAGACTTGTTTCACACCTGAACATTCCGAGGTTCTAAAAGCATTCCATGGTAGTAAACTGAACATTCTACCATTGAAATGCATTGGATTTATGCCTCTTTCTGACTTGAAAAAAATGGGTAATAATATTTAAAATAAGTCTAAATTCACTTTCTTTCAAATAATACACATTTGAAGCACGCAAATTTGGAGGTCCCGAGTAGATAAAAGTGGTTTTACATTTATATGCATGAAGCTTCAATCTATTCGGGACCTCCCAATTTGTGTGCTTCAAATGTGTATTATTTGAAGAAAAGTGAATTGAAACATGTTTGAAATGTTATTACCCATTTTTTTCAAGTCAGAAAGAGGCATAAATCCAATGCATTTCAATGATAGAATGTTCAGTTTACTACCATGGAACGTCGGAATGTTCAGGTGTGAAACAAGTCTATAGGATCCACTTCTATTGAAAGCGCTTTCCTTCGGACATGGTGGTTACACAGTTCGCAAAGAGGGGTCTGCTTTTCGCCTTTGACCTTCGCAGCCACAGTAACAGTCGGCCCAGCTTGTTACGTTCAGCCAGTTTTAGGTTACCAAACCACACAACTATAGCAAATGACAGGACTGATTCAATAAAAGATTCATAAAACAAAGACATTTTGTGCATAAATTAAACGTGTTCATTTTTCTTGGAAAATAAAGACGCTGCTGAACCTTTTTATATATGGCCTCAGAATTAGGCTGGAAGCACAAGTTATTGCCTAAGACAGTCCCCAGGTATTTGTAGGTTTCCACCTGCTCAATTTGGGAGCGTGTCTATGTTCCCACAGCTCTATGTTCCCACAACTCTATGTTCCCACGGCCCTATGTTCCCACAGCTCTATGTTCCCACAGCCCTATATTCCCACAGCCCTATATTCTCACATTTCTAAGTTTTTTTTTTTCTTTCTTCAAAGTCAGGTACTATATTCCCACATTTCTACCCCTGCCTGGTAGACCCCCTATGTAAGTTCAAGCAAGATTCGATCTTTGGTATCATTTGCCCTCAATGGTGCCTTCCAGGTAGTGGGGTTTAGTTTTGCATCCACATTTTACAACAATTTTATATTCATCCACCTCTGCGATCATTTTTGAAATCGACCTGACACAATCATTTTTGGAATCAGTTTCAGAATCCCCCATTCTAATGTGACCAGAAGGGCTAAATGGATAAATATTACCTGTGTACCCTTATCGGAACATATTGCTGTGGGAAAATAGGGTCTAATTTTAAAAAAATCTTTGTACATAGGGCTGTGGCAACATAGGGCTGTGGGAACATAGAGCTGACCCCCTCAATTTCCACACCCCCTATCTCAGTGGGCGTAGGTGCTGATTTTCTAAAATCAATAACCATGTCCTTGGTTTTGGTGACGTTGAGCTCGAGATAAAAGTCTTTGACACCAATTGACAAAGTCATTTACCACCTGACCATGCTCTTCCACTCCTCCCTTCAGCAGACTGAATATAACAGAGTCTGCGAATTTGATAATGTGTCTGTTGTCATAGTGACTTCTTCAGCTGTTAGTGGGTGTTCACATTGGTGTTTTTTTCCTCAGTTGCGGGTGGATGTTTTACAGTAAAAAGACTGGGCGCTTTTTAAAAACACCGCCGGTAGTAGTTTTTTCTCCCTGCTCCGGGTGGTTTTCCAGTTGAGAAAACTTGAACTCGCCAAGAAAAAGCACCCGACGTCAGGCGCTTTTTGACAGCTGACAACTTGTGTCACAATGGAAGGTCTGATGAAAGTTCTAATTTTCGCCACCATTTTTTATCTCTAAAGTCGTTACCGACAGAGCAACTAGTTGTTCTCGTTAGTGAAGATGAATAGCGCTGTGACAAAACCAATACGTGATATCATAATATCTACCACATGGAAACCACCCGCTATTAAAATGGAGCTACTTTTCCTCATCCAAACACTATATCAGGGGGGTATTTCACAAAACCAAGATAGGGGATTTAGGCAGGCTTACTGGGTTATCCTGGATGAACATATCCTTGAATTGGTTTCACAGAAGAGATCACATATAAGTTACCATGGGAATTTATACTTGGAAGCTAGCCTGCTCCTGACCAGGCTAAGTGCCAGGCTTAGTTTATTCTGATGATAATTCTGGTATCTCATTGGTTCACTCAGTTGTCACTCCAAACAGACCCTCACTTGTTAGAAGGATTCAATAGTCTGTAAACTTTTCACCATTGTATTAACTCGAAAAGCTGTCAGAAAATCACCATTTTGCAAAATGGCAGTTCGTTTTACAAGTATTTTATTTTACAATAATGATTTATCATGTTAACCATTGCTTTCTTATTGTTAATATTCATATGATAAGAAGAAAGCTACCAAAGTAGAAATGTGGAACATATTGGCTAAAATATCTGCCATAGATTCGTTGAGAAAGACGATGTAACGTTTTACTGTTTCAGTGGCGTGCTTTTAAAAGAAACAAACTACTTCGCATTGCAAAATGAGGACGCAGTCACAGGGGAGCATACGTATTTGTGCAGCGAGCTGTCTGCCACGCCTTCTCTCTTAAGTTTGCAGATGATATTGAATTTCCCGTCTTTAATATAAATAGTTTTGTTTCCTTGTAAGCGTCAGGCAATTACACTTGATTTCTTCACGCAAACTATTATATTACATGCGTGTTTCAAATTCACACCGCGAGTGAGTTTGTTGAAAAACGAGCACGCGCGTGCATGCAGAATTACTTAGACCCGGCTTGACCTAGACGCCTCAACTCATCCGTGCTTGACGTTCATGAAACGTTTTGAGCTTGTTTACCTAGAAGAGGCTTGGTCAAGCCCCGTCTTCGTCACTTATCTTGGATCTACTTACTCTGGTTTTGTGAAATACGCCCCAGGTGCTTGTTGACACCAGGTTGACACTGATACAAGTAACCTAAACTAAGCTTTTTAGCCTAGCTTAACGATTGTAATGTACTTAGGTTCTAGAATAAACTCTTGATCGGTGCAGTTTTTTGGACAGAAACCCGCTGGCAGTTTTTGCTTCTTAAAAATCCACCATGGTCAGGTGTTTTCTAAACATAAAAAAATGCCTGTGTGAACGCTCCCTTAGTGAATGTAAAGAAGCGGAGCACCAATTTGATTTCGATTATGATTGTTAAGATGTACTTTTCAATCTTGTGATCTTTAAACAGTGGGAAACTACTGTATAAAGTATATTACAGGGAAAAAAGGAATACCAATCAGGGGGTCAAATATTCAATTTATTTCCACATATTCCATTAGATTCAAGCTGCCAAAATGTACTCATCTCTTGAACATATGACTGTTGTAATTGTGCTCTGGTCCTCTGTTAGCATGTGAGCAACTAAGCTTGGCTTTCAATTCAAATGAATGCCCAAAGAAGCTGCCTTGATTGCGAACCATTCACTTCAATTGAGGCTTGCGAGGGAAGCAAGCTTCTAACTTGAGCTTTGCTCTTTGCTGGTCACATGATTGTGTACTATGTAGGCTAACAAGGAAAATCTCATCTTTGTCTTACTACACTGTATACTATGGTGGGTAGCATGCAGTAGGCTACACAGTGTATACTGAAGCAGTATGTAGTGTTAACACAGTTATTCTCTTATAACATACAAAATGAGACACCGGTAAGATGAACCTGGTTTGCGGTATTTATGTTTTTAACTTTTTTTATATTTATGCATTTTAAACTAAATAAACAGAAGTTATGGCAAACGTCTGGTTTGGTTATTTTAAAAGGATGTGATATTAAAAGGTAAACTAGATGTATCGCTTGGCGGTACAAAATATGACCGCCGCTCAGTTCTGCACATTCTCTGCATATACAGTACAGACCAAAAGTTTGGACACACTTTCCCATTAAATTATTTACTTTATTTTCATGACTGTTGCCTTCAGTGACAATCTACACAATAAACAAACTTATGATTGAACACGTGGCATTATGTACTTAATAAAAAAAAGTGTGAGATAACTGAAAACATGTTTTATATTCTTGTTTCATTGAAGTATTCTTTTTCTGTTTTGATAACTGCTTTGTCCTCTTTTTATTTTTTGGATGAGCTTCAAGAGGTTGTCACCTGAAATGGTTTTCCAACTGTCTTGAAGAGTTATTCATTCCCAGAGATGCTAAGAACTTGTCGGCTCTTTTGCCTTCACTCTGCGGTCCAGCTCACCCCAAACCATCTTGATCGGGTTCAGGTCCAAAAGTTTGTCATAATCTCACACTTTTTTTGTTAAGCACATAATTTCATATGTGTTCATTCATAATTTTGATGCCTTTAGTGGGAATCTACAATATACATTGTCCTTCAAATAAATGAATCGCTTTGAATTAGGGGGTGTGTCCAAACTTTTGGTCTGTACTGTATATGATGCTTGTCAACTTGTTTGTATCTCTCTCATGTTATAAATGTGTGTCTGCATGAGTGAGTTTGCTTTTGTGTACAAGTATAAGAGTGTGTGTGTGTGTGTGTGTTTATGTGTGTGTGTGTACCCGTGCGCATGTGTGCTTATGTGTACAGTATGAAGTGTGTGTGTGTGTGTGTGTGTGAGTGTGTACCCGTGCGCATGTGTGCTTGTGTGTATGTAGTTATATATGAGCACTATGGCAAGCCGTTCAGGAAAAAAACCTTGAATATATTGAATGAAGTCCTGAATATATTGAATGAAACTCCGGATATATTGAATGAAAGAAAACCTTGAATATATTGAATGAAACTCTGAATATATCCCGAATGAAGTCCCGAATATATTGAGTGAAGTCCCAAATATATTGAATGAAACTCCGAATATATTGAATGAAAGTCTGAATATATTGAATGAAACTCAGAATATATTGAATGAAAGTCCAGAAATTTCGGTGGAATTCTTGGATTCTCTCATAGACTTCAATGCTACAGAATGAGCTTCTCCACTGCATAAATTCGAGCGCCGCCCAGAACTACCTTATTTGGTATTAGCCTCATGACTCCAGGAAGTGGGTGCTCATGATTTATCTCCGTTAGGAAGGATCTCTGGTACCGCTTGGGTGGAGTGAATGAGTAAATGAGGCAAAAATATTAAATAAATTATAGTTTTATTAATAATTTCATTGATTGCAGCAGCAAGGTAAAATAGTTTAGTTAAGTCACAGTCAATTATTTTGGCCGAGTAGTAATCCAGCTGCGTTACCACCTGTACAGCACAGGAAGCGGCGACGATCCCACTGAAGATTGGCGTAGCAGCTAGCTAGCGGCGACGATCCCACTGAAGCAGCGACGATCCCACTGAAGGTTAGCGATCCCACTGAAGGTTGGCGTAGCAGCTAGCTTCAGTGGGATCGTTGCCACTTCCTGTGCTGTTCACTGGTGGTGGTAACACGGCTGGATTAATTACTACTCGGCCAAAATAACTGACTGTGACTTAACTAAACTATTTTACCTTGCAGCTGCAATCAATGAAATTATTAATAAAACTGTAATTTATTTAATATTTTTGCTTCATTTACTCATTCATTGCCAACCACTCCACCCAAGCGGTACTGACTGGTCACAGGCATTTCCATACTTGTGACACACATAAGATGGCCGCTGGCACTGACCTCGGATGAGGCAAGTTTCATTCAATATATTCGGAGTTTCATTCAATATATTCAGAGTTTCATTCAATATATTCGGGACTTCATTCAATATAGCCTATTCGGAGTTTCATTCAGTATATTCAGAGTTTCATTCAATATATTCGGGACTTCATTCAATATATTTGGAGTTTCATTCAATATATTCAAGGTTTTCTTTCATTCAATATATTCGGAGTTTCATTCAATATATTCGGGACTTCATTCAATATATTCGGAGTTTCATTCAATATATTCGCGACTTCATTCAATATATTCAAGGTTTTCTTTCATTCAATATATTCGGAGTTTCATTCAATATATTCAAGGTTTTTTTCCTGAACGGCTTATATAGAGCACATATGATGTAAATGATTATTTGAATTTTGTAACCCAGTAACCATTCACTTAATAGCACCATCTACTGGTTAATAGTTGTACAGTCATTAAATGTACATATAAATTCATTTATTTTATAGCCCCCCATGGATGAAATCCCACAAAATTTGACATATACCCACAAGATGTCAGGTTCATCATACACATTAAATTTGGTGCAGTTCTTAGCATCTGATCCAAAGATAGGGGCAATTAAAGCAGTATAATATTGGATTTTAATTTTTTACCATGGGGGTGCAAATCACAAATGACTGGTTATAAGCTAAGTTGATGTGGGCTCTTGAGACCAACATTCCATAAAAATTTCATCATCCTAAATGTCACGGGTCAGGTAGTTTTTTAGGAAAAACTGCATTTTTGGGGTTTCACGGGGGGCCACGCAAAGATGGAGTGGCCCCCGGGGACCAAACGAAATTTACAGTCTACAGGGGCTACATGCCCACCAAGTTTCATGTGCCCCGGTGTTACGGTGTCCCGGGAATCGTTGACCAAAAATTCAGGAAGTAGATGACGGGAGGAAAAAAAAAAAAAACTTTGACAATCATTATATGACCGCTACGCTTGCTACGCAGCGGCGGTCATAATGATTATTAACAGCTACAGGTGTAATTGTTGTATTGCTAGCTACTTTAATAAATCACCGTAGTGTTGGATGTTACTTGTTGCACATTTTAAAAACAGCTACAGGATTTGCATAAGACTGATGAATGAAAGGTTAACAGGTGTTTTAAAATCAATATAGTGAATGACATAACATGACAAACAAACATAAACAGGCATCATTTGCACTCAGTCTTTGATTGTTAGAATCGGTAGCGCACGTTACCGTGACAGTAGCTATGCGCCCCTTCACAGGGGCAATTATCAGGTACATTTACATTTATGCATTTAGCAAACACTTTTATTCAAAGCGATATCTGTTTACATTACCTACTGCAGGTAGCAGTACCTTTTTCTAAGCTATAACTTTGTAAGGGCATTGGAATGTGAAGTAGCCAGATAGCAACTCTTTGGCAACATTTCCAGCGTCTATGCTAAGCTTAAGCTAAAATCGGGGTTGCCAGACTAGGAGAATGCATGCAACGAGATCAAAATGCTTCTACCCACATATGTAATTCTAGCTAAGGGGGTGAATAACCCAATTTACTAAAAAAAATGGAATGGAACAGCAGCACATTTGGTATTGAACAAGGACATGTTTTAGACCTAGACCTATAATTATGCAGATAAGTGTAAAGGAGTGTGTGTCGGGCGGTTGGAGGCGAAGGCACAGGCGTGGAAATTCCAAGTTCTTTTTAACGTTTTTTTATTTTACAAGTAGGCTACCGGCAGGTCAAGTGACATATAAAGACGAACAAACAAATAAACAAACAAAAACACTGAGCAAAATCGGAAAATAAACAAATAGGATAAAGCCCACACATCTAGGCCTTCTGTGTCCTTAACACACAGCAACGTCCTCTCACATCAGAGACGTCTGTACTCTAGGCTCCGCTCAGCCATGACGCAAATCCACGTCGGCCTTTTCAATAACTAGGCACTACCAAATGACATAATAATCAATCAACTTGGCAACATAACATTTGAACATATGCATAACATTCACGCAACACATTACTATCCAGCTTTCATGTAATTACGGAATACCTCGTTAAACATAAGCAGAATCAACATAATCAAAATCATAACGCAACTCCCCCTTCTCAATGAACGCATCCAATCCAGAGGCGCGCCCCTTAGCTAGAAAAGGGTTCCTTCTACCTGCGTTCAGGTTTGATCCCTATACCCAGAAGATCAACCTACCAGGTAACACAAACATAATTTCTAACACACAGCACAACATTCAGACACAGTTAGCATTCTCTAATCAAGTTGGTAAATGTGCGCACATAGATAGCGAACTGTTCCGACATATTGGCAAACACAAAACATAAATCTCGGATGCGCTCAACGTCCTTCACTAAACCACTCAACACAATCACCATCACGCATACCGGACAGATATTTAAGCCTAATCATGCAACATGTATAATATGAGTTCATATGCATTTAAAAAAGTGTCCAGTCAGTTTCATAAAGTTCATTAATTTGGCCCATTGTTCATTACTGACGGGAATACGCCAGGTTCATATGACAGACGGAGTGGACGGAGGCTTTACCTGTTGACAAGCTTGTCCATTCTCATAAATATTAACCACCACTATTAATTCCATGTGTCCGTATTGGCTTGAAATTTCGCATTTGCATGCATGGCTGGGGTAGACTCTCCATGTATCGCCGCCATCTTGGAATATGAATATAATAAACGGTCATATTGTTGCATTGCGCTTATTTTTTCTTGAAGTCTACACATTGGGGATTTAAAGGAATATACCGGAGTAAGTTTAAGCATAGCCCTGCTGCACGAGCCTTCTAACAGCAATATACTGACCAAGATGCCTGGGCAAGTGGAATTTATTTGGGTTATATGCAGTTGGGGTTCTATAGATGCGCAGGGGTTCTATAGATACACAGTGGTTCAATATTGAGACATGCACTATTTCAACTAGGCAGGTATGGAAGGGTGTAATATGTGGGTATGTGCAATATGAGACTTGTCAAATTGATTAAGAATAAATGTATTCATCCAATGTATTGTTTGAGGTATTAATTATTGTTGTGATGTGTTCTCCAAATGTATTGTGTTCTCCAAGGGAAACCAAGTAACCTTACCCTCCCGCCCACATACAGAGAGTCTATCCTGCTTGATATATTTCTACTAATAGTTTTACCCTACTTTCTGTCTATCATTAAAAAAGTGTTGAACATATAGCCTCTTTAGGCATGGTGATTGGGGAAGCTGTTATCTATCTGTCAATTTATGCAGGGTGTATAGGGGTGGCAGAGCAAAAGTACAGTATGAAAGGGATAACAGCCGCCGAGGTGTCCCGATATAAGATAATGATAAACGAGGTGGGGCGAGGCCGCTGGTGAAACTTTTTACCCAACAATGCCTCAGGTGTCCTGTTATCTACAAATAACGGATGCCCTGACAGCCAATGAGAAAACAGTATTCCATTCCACTGGGTGATAAACAAGAAATATCATATGGTATTCTATGATGATAATCTAGTGTTCTAATCAGAGGGACAGACAGTAAAGACCAAAGAATGTGGATATTCCAGATATGATTTTTCCAGTAAACACGTCTAACATTTCGAACTCCACCCAACTGAAACATTGTCTGTCATGTATTCTGACCAGCACCAATTAGTGTTTTGGTAATACTATACAGTACATAAACTGTGGGATGGATGTTGGGCTGGACTGGGAGTAAAAACTGGCCCAGGCAATATTGGCTATGGAAGTCCCACCGTGATTTTATTCTATAACTTCATGTCAAGCTAAAATATGTTGGACACATTGCATAAATATGATTTAATTGGACAAGCTCAAAATTCTTTATGAAAACTATGAGTAAATTATGACCGCCTCGGCCCAAAAATGACAGACGACCCACCAGGCATTCCCCGCGTGCCCTATGGCAAGTCCATGCCTGGATGCATGAAGTTCATTTCATCATGTGACCTACTTTCTGGTGAGGTCATATTTTGTTTGGCTACAGTTTTATTTTCGTTATTTTCTACATACCCCACCCTTAAAGATGTAGGCCTACTATATCATTTCCAGGAAAATTAATAAAATACACCTGCTACATCCAAAACATATTTGGTTACACTTTATTTGAAGGTACCGTCATAAGACTGACATGACACTGTCATTAACTATGACATGACGTTGTCATGAATCTGTCATAAACTTTATACACCTGTCATGACTTCTGTCATTAAGTGTCACCCGGTATTTGTCATGGTTAGGGTTAAGGTTAGGGTATGTCAAAGTTGGAGAGAAGAAATAATGTCTTTTCTGATGACTCATTTTTGATGAGGAATGTGGAAGAGGGACATACTATAGGTCTGAAGTCAGGTGCATACCTTTGGAACAGGTGTATGGTGGGAACAATAACAACAGTGGAATGTAGCATAGAAATCAAATGTTCTGATCTGAACAAGAGAATGGCTGTCGGTTGATGTGAACATTCCATATTTCACTTGCAAAAGAAAATGAAACTAACATGCACACAGAAACACATTCACTGACATAGGGCACATTGATATTTATTGTCAATATCATGAAAGTAACTGATGTTATAAATTGGGGACTGGGGACAAACACAAAAAGCTAAGTAAGCTATAAAATTAAAAAAATTAAAAATACCTCTCTGATTTGCTGCAGTGGACTACCCCAATCAGATCTACTAGATCAGGCCTGGGCAAACTAAGGCCCACTGAGCTATTTAATCCGGCCCGTGGAGCCTTCCCAAAATAGAAAAATTTCTCATTTAGTGAAGGTGATTTAGATCATAGGCCTGATTTAGTACAAATCCCTCCCTTTTAACCCTGCATGTTAACATGTTCTCTGAAGAAAGTGGGGCTCCTGGTTTGAAACTTGCCAATTTACCAGCATCAACCCCCATTCACCAATTGACTGTTAACACCCGGCCCGTTAGGCAAAATCTAAAGCCCAATGTGGCCTTTCGGCCAAAATAATTGCCCACCCCTGTACTAGATCATAGCAGTCAGAAAAAATTATTGGTAAAACCTGCCGTTAAAAAAGTGTGGTTAAATACCTTTTAGCTATATGGAGCCAACTCCCAGAGTAGGCCTACATCAAAAATATATTACCTAACTTTTATTACTTTATTTATTGCTTACATTTACATTTTGTTGTTGTCTCTTTTCTTTACTTATATGATATCTATGGGTCAGAAGACCTAATTGTTGCACCGACTGTTCTAATGAATTTGTTGTATGTGTCTTGGAACCATAGTACCAGAAAAATGATTTCTGTCCATCAAACCACATGCAATGCATGTTTCATCTAAGGAGCTACAGTATAATGCAAAGAGCATTAGGCAGAGGACTACAGGGTGCATCAGGAGGAAAGGGTAAAGTCAATCCAAAGTGAAGTGGGATGAAATTAATTTTGACAGCGCTAGTTTTGTGTGGCGCAGAATTTACTAATGAGAATAGGGAGACTGCTGGTCACTGTTTGTTAACTGTTATTTGTTGAAAACTTTATTATTTTATCTCTGCTATTTTATTCACTGAACTTTTATTTTATTACTTTATTTATTGCTTAATTATTTTTCTTCTATATTTTTTTCTTCTTCTTCCTTCATTTTATGACATTTCATTTTCTTTTATTCACTTTTTTATTTTTATTTTTTGCTTTTATCTCTGTAAAACACTTTGAACTGCCTCTGTGAATGAAATGTGCTACATAATATATTTTCCTTGCCCACTTAATATCAATGTGTAATGTAAAGTCTTACTGTTTGCTTGAGTTGCATCTAGGATTGGGTACTAAGTTGCATTGTATCAAGATAAAGGCTAGAGATGTAGATGAAAATCGAGGAAGTGCGTGCCTGAATACAACTCGTGGTTTTGTGTGCCTGATAAGAGTGTGCTTAATTTTGTATCCATGTATCCATATAAGGTGTTGAAGATGAAGATATGAAAACTCTGTCTGAGTATAAATACTTTCTGCAGACAATAGTCTGGGCTTTTTCCTTTTTGGTTGTTTTTGGACAGAGAGTGTACACTCACAATATTGTAGCCAACATTTTCATCTCATGTAGCTTAACTGATCTTTTTCTCTTTTTTCCCTTGGACTGCTTTGATTCCTATTTTTATACTGTAATCTTTTTTTTTTTTTTTTTTTTGTCTTTTTTGGTTGTTTCCTAAGTGCCACTGACAACATCTAGTGCATAATGACTTAACTGTCAGGTGGGAGAGACCCATTCTACTGGAAAGGGTAAGTTGACTATTTTTCCCCTCAATGAACGCACTGGCTATTCTTTGGTAAGGTGAGATAGGGAGTATGGGCTTAATTCACACCTGAACATTCTAAGGTTCTAAAAAATCATTGAAATGCATTGCAATTTATCCCTTTTTGGACTTGGAAAAAATGGGCAATAATATTAAAAAACTTTCTTGCAAATAATGCACATAGCAAGCCCAAAAATTGGGAAGTCCCGAATAGATAGGAGGATTTTAGAATATTCATGTACAAGCATGTACAACCTATTTTATCTCTTCGGGTTTTCCTAAGTCGTCGGCTTCAGATATGCATCAGAATGTTCCAGGTGTAAAATAAACCCATCTAGTATTTCAATTCAAGTAGCGTTAAGAGTGTCTGAAATTGGAAATGGCAATGTCTACGAAATGTATATTAAATATGTTATTTTCAGGAAGTATTGTGTATTGGAGATTGTGTCATCCTGTGATAATATGTGTACTTTAAATAGATGAAATCAGAACAGAAAGTTGCAGACAAGTAGCCTAAACTGTAGTCATTGTTGTTGGTTGGAGTCATTTTTTCCCCCAAAGTTGTTAAAATGTCACTGATGCCCTCTAGGTCCTCTTCATACATTTTCTCACATGTATATGTAAAATATTTAACCATATACATTTCAAAATATATTTGGACACATATTGACATATGAGAGAGAGAGAGAGAGTGCACTCTCTCATACTGTGCAATAACAAAGAAATGTTTAACCATGGGCAGTGCAATGTGCAATTAAACATATTTTGTTTTAAATCAGAAATATATGTAAAATTTCATTGAATTAATTCATCACAATGCATTTTTAGAATATGTTTATTGTAAGCTATCTGAAAGACAAGTAAATTGTAATATATTTGTCATATTTTGGATTTTTAGAGAGATAATATATATATATATATATATATATATATGGGCAATTCCAGCGTTATGGACGTGACATTTTCGTGCATTATTGATGAACAAAAGGCCACATAACCTCTGCAAACCTAGCAGTATTTCGCAATTTTTTTTCATATTCTTCTGCAAACTCCATGGCTGAATACAGGCAAACAGAAAAAACTAATATCATGATTTGCATCATAAGAATATGAGCCTTTCAATTTGCGTTATGGACGTGACGAAAAACGGACAAACTTTTGAGAGAGCGTAGTTTTTGCTGTGAAGTGTGTGAAATTTCTAGAGAAATGTAAATATTACTACATTCACACCAAAGAGGACATCTCAGTAAAGGCAGAGAAAGACTTAATTTCAAATGTAAATGTAAAAAAGTTGGTTTTCATTGGGAGAAATGGCGTTATGGATGTGACGTTATGGACATGACGCCTGGAAAAACCTTCCAAAACGATTCAAAACAATTGTGAATGGTGGATTTTAACCTGTAACGACAGAAATAGTAATATAACAATAAAAAATAACTGATAGCATTGCAGCTTTGTGTGTGTTATCACCCACTTATGCCCATTATAAGCCCCTCCATAGACTTACATTATAGCTGAATAGGGTAAAAATTTTAACAAACAGATATCCTTTCGAAACTTGCTCAGTTGAATATTTACATCGCGACAATACTTTTTTGTATTGGAAGTTTTCTGAAATAATTTGTATGTCCATGTAAATGAGACTTGAATTTTTACTTTTTCGTGGAATTGCCCATGGAATTGCCCATATATATATATATATATATATATATATATATATATACACACACACACACACACACACACACACACACACACACACACATATATATATATATATATAGGCAACTCAATCTTACACCCTCAACTTTCTCATGGTTTGGTGTGTGTCCTGTCTGGTACTCTGTGCTACAACAAAGTCAAATGTTCACATTTCAGCTATTTGTTTAATGCACATTTTATTCACTTGATCTGCAGAGAAGTGACAGTAGTGATATAAGGAGAATGTGAAAGGATGGATTCTCCTCTGGGAAACCAAGAGGATTCAATGACAGACCCTTACATTTCAGAAGGTATCTATAACACATCTAATTTTATATTAAAACATATGCTTTGAGTGAGACCAGTAAAGGATTTCAATGTTAACTTTCCACACAGCCATCGTCCGTAGCCTACAAGACTTAGGGCCCTATAATGCAGACGGGGCACCATGGCTTCGCAACTCGCGCAAGCTGTCATTGCTATTTTGTGTGAGCGCATGGTTCGTTTTTCTGTCAAATAATTCACGTTGTTTAATTAGCAAGTGACTTTGCGTCCTCGGAGGTGTGTCGAAGGTGTGGCTAGGCGCAAAGCGCAACAGATGCTATTATACAGACGCAGAAAGGGATCCGCCACTGACTGGAAAAAACCTGGTCATTCGTCAGTCACGCATTCCTGAAATGCTATTTTATGGGCGCACAACGCAATAGGTAATGCAGTCCTCGTTCCAGCATAACAATGAAGGCCACAACAATAATTATTACAATTGGAAAATCATTATGATGTTCAGGAAGATGTAGTTAACCACAGTTTATTAGCCTGCAACAGAAAACGCGTGAGGATATAAGAAGAGGGGACGTTAAATGGAGAATCAAGTTTACTTTCGCTTTCGAATGAATATTCCGAGATTTCTATCAGGACTAAATCAGCTTCCTTCGTGTCTTGTGCAGCCTGTAGACATCAATTTAATATTACCATACCCATTACGGCTCTGACTATGACTAGACCCGATGTGTGAGCTTGCTCGCTATTCAATATTTTAATTTCTTTAAATGCACAAGGAGGAGATCAGCTGGTGTGATAGCAATTCACCAGGCGCTTTGCGCTCTTCGTTCTTAAAGGCAATGAGAGATTGATCTGTCATTGGTTATGTCTGTGTTACTCCCATAACACACCCATGATTAATTAGGCATCCTAAGTCCAACCTTTTTGAACTTTGCACCGGCGCAAAGTTCATTTTCTGCGCTGTGAAAATAGCAAAAAGCCGCCGGCACGCCCCCAAAACCATATGCGGCATCCGTCAAACAACAGTTGACTTTGCGTCGTCAAAATAGGGCCCTTACTGGTCCCCAAACACATTTTCCTATTTTTAAATATCATGCAGGACATTACATATTTATCAGAGGCTCTGCCGCAGGCCAGACAACAGTAGCCTAGGGGCCCCTATACACCTTGTTTCACACTGTATATGTCAACGGATGGCGGAGGGTGTGCTTGACATATGGGGGAGTAGTCTTTGCAGACACAGCCAGTGACCACTGCACATTGACTAAATGTAACAATACATATTGGGGAAAATAATATTCTCACACACACACACACAAAACAATTAAAGAGGAACTATGCAACAATTTTAGCTTAATTTACTTTTATTTAGCAGGTTAAGAGTCATTGCGATGGTCCTACAACACTTTTTGGGTCAATTGATAACTGTTTCACCTCACCTCGCAAACATGAACCGAGAAATAAAGTCCTTGGGACTTTTCCCCCAAACGCATATGCTAACTTGGTTGGGAATGGGCCACAGCACTGCAAACAACAAAGTTGTTAACTGGTTAGCAATGCTTTTGCTTTTCAGAAGCTTTTGAGAAAAGAACCCCTGCAAGGAGGAGTTCTGTGGCAAAAAATGTGAGCATAAACCTAGCGCAAATCGAAAATAATTAAGCCGGTCTTCCTCTTTAATGATTTAAACAAAATTGTATAGTAATATAGTCACAACAATATTTTAAGCTAAGCAATTTATTTTTTGTGAGTTTGCTACTCATGTACCTTAGCCTAGAACTCCAGACGTACCCCTAGCGGTAGCAAATTTGAATTTGCACGGAGGATACGTCTAGAGGCCACTGATAGAAACCTGTTGTATCCTTCCTCTGGCGGCGGATAACCAATCACAGCGCGGTATGTGTACAGGAAATCGGAAGGCGGGCTTTGTACGATGACGACAGCCCTGCTCAAACCTGAGCAGAATCGTCTTTGGCTTTAGTTTTGGACGAATTGCACTTGTCATTTTCTTTGAAAGTGAAACAAGAAAGTGCACTGAAGTTTTTCGTTCTGAAAAAGATGTCTTTGCCGTGTTATCGACGGGCTACGGGAAAAGTTTGATATACCAGCTGGTACCACTGGCCGGAACGCTAGCCTATTACGTGGCGAGGCAGTTTGAAAGACAACGCAATCACCCGCCCCTCCATTGAGGTACAGTCTATCAGTGGTCTTCAGACTATACATTCTTATGATATAGTCTGGCGTGTCAGGCTACATGTACCTATGGATACATTGTTAAAAGCAATCGCCAGAATGACACCAGTATGTAAGCTATAATGTTGACGATAGTGGGTAGGTTACACAGACAGTACCTATGGAATGAGCGTCTGGTGCTACTGCCTCTGCACAGTAGTCCATGTCAAAGTGGAAAATGCACAAGCTGCAGCATGCTCGGCTAGCTCACGTAGCTCCCACGCCATGGTGGCCGCCTCAGAACGTCGGGTCCTCTTCTCCTCATCAGGGGGCACATCTTCACCCGGTCCGGAGTCATCCGAGGCGAGGAGAGACAGAAAGTCATCCGCATCGCTGTCGGGTTCGGGAACTAGCTCCGTGGGAGACTGGGCCACACGCGAAGCTAGCTGGGGATCCGGAGGGGAAGAGTAATCTTCGAGACTCTCGAAGGTTGCAGTGCTAACGCAACGTCGGAAAACAGACATCTTCTGGCGTCTCCGGGCACCAAATGGAAGTGGTCTGCCAAAGGAGTATGTCCTGTAGATCGCTAGAAAAACTGAAGAATAGCTTTTAAAAAGGATCAAGAATTAGCTAACTAGCTAGGTTGGAGATAGCAAAACAACGTTCACATTGAAGCGCTGAAAAGCGAAAAGAGGCAGAAGGGGGATTTGCGCACTGGGTTATATAGGGGATTCGCGCACTGGGTTATATGGGTGACTATGAGGGCTCCGAGATTCCACCGTGCACAAGCTCCCCTCCCATTTTTCAATGGTTGGTTTTATTAGTATTCAGTTTACAAGCCTGAAATGTGACATTTCCGATTGTTGGCATTGAGCGTTCGACTGAAAGAGAACCCTAGATTTAGTCTTTTCTTTTTCCGTTGGGGGCCATTTTGCATTGTATGCATACCAGCCACCAGGGGGTCACCCCAACTTGTATCCATTGATTTTTGAAAACCTTATAGCCTACCTGTATCTAACACCCTGCCAAAAATCAAAAACTTGTCCAGAAGTGCACAATCTTCCTGACTTTGGACAAATTCCCTCCTGATTAAAAGTGGAAAATGCACAAAGCAATTATGTCTTACCTCAACAATAGCCTTTAATTTGACTTGCACATATCTTGCAACAACATGCCAACACACATACATAAGCACTCTGTTCAAATCTAAACACTTGCCTGAAGTGTCAGGTCATTTTTACTACTTTATAATTTGCAATTTGAATGTGAAGGAGGGACAACATTCACTGGTATGCTCATTGAAAACCCATTGTATGGCTCTTAACAGTAACTGAGGCAGATCTTAAAAACCCAGCTAGCAATGAAATTTTCAATTTGAGCAAGAGATTGACTCGTATACAGTGCCTCCTGAAAGTATTTATACCCCTTTCAATGTCCTCATTGCAGCCATATCTTTGTGTCATTTACAGCACCCTCCATTATTATTGGCACCCTTGGTAAAGATATCTATAAAGTGGAATAAAAATATATATATATATTTTTTTTCAGAATTTATGTTAGTCTCACAATCAAATTGATGGAGAATAATCCCACCTTCAACATAAAGAAATACACAATTATTGGCACCCCCTAGAAAATATGTCAAACAATTATGTAAATACATAAATTTCGATTTCAACAGATACTCTACTTCTTAAATGGGAAGTTCACTTTTTAGTATATTTAGAACCTTTTCTGTAGCCTCTAGGATGAAATAGAGTCATTGACGCCAACATTTTGACGATCGGTCCTGTCTCTGTCTCGTATACTTACTGCTCATTTAGAATCCCCCCTCTTCTGCTTCAAAATGGCTTGTATGTGCATGTCCAATAATGTTGTTAAAAATAGTTGGTATTACTACGCCGAAAAAATAGTTCCGGAATTCAAAATACCACATAAAATGTGAAACTGTATTTCGATACAATAATTCTTTTGGAACATCAACGGGGTATTTATACTTTGTTACTTGACACATGTGGTATCCAATATGATGGTGTGGGCTAAGGGTTAGGAAATAAAGCAAAATATATTGAGAGAAGAAATGGAGAAGGAACCACACTCTCTTAGGTATTTCTTATATGTTGAAACACTTATTGCATTATAGGCACACGTTTGTTGTTTAGCATGGTGCAAAACATTTTACAAGATATACCTAAATATACTTTGATATTTTTTAACTTGCACCCACAGTGCTTTGAAAGGTTTTTGAGTTTAAGAGCAGCTACTTTTACAACTTTTCATATTAAACATATTTACATAATGGAAGCCAGTTGAAAGTGGCATGCCCTAACATTACACATTGAGACATTTTCAATTTGCAACAATTCAGTTGTACGGGCATGTTGAACATCAAGATGGGATGGGCCTGCCTCTGCCTTGTCTTCTTCGGTGACAGGGAGCGTTGTCCTCAGTCGTCTAGCTGGATAGCTGATGGGCTGAAAAGCCTTTCCCTCGTTCCAGGCAAATTGTGTTGGTCCAGAAAACAAAAAACAAACAGAAACTGTCATTAGTTATTTTGCATCACAGACTCCCTCAATCATAATAAACTTCGACTAGTAGTGTGTTACTTTGCCATTTCTCATGGCCTATACAGACATCCTAACCTAAAGAAGCTCATTTCAGGGAGGGGCCCCCATCCCATAAAAAGAGGTTAAAATATATTACACTACTATTTACTATACAGTATTTTACTGTCCATAACCAGCACATGCTTCTGTTGGTATTATTTTTATCCCATAAGCTATTCAAAATGCATTACAAATTAAAAGATCCTAAACTGTTCACTCAGCTGTCATCACCTGTCTTAAAAGGAAGAGAAATATTTTCTACATATTTCTACCAAGCATAAACAGCATCATGCTATGCCTACAATGCTTAAGCATATTTTAGGCTCAAATGCTTTATATATTTCCAATTGCCCTAAGAAACTGGTTTTACTGACAAAGTGATTTGCTGCGCCACTTCAAAGGAACTTTACCAACAGCACAAGAGGTTATTTCTTTCGACTCGCGAGAGATTTTAAATCACTCGCGGACGTAATAATAATAATAATAATAATAATAATAATAATAATAATACATTTAATTTCAAGGCGCCTTTCAAGACACCCAAGGTCGCCATACAAGGAATAAAATCACATTATTATTAAAAACAGTCATTACAAAAAAGTGGAGAAAAGAAATAGAATAAATAAAAACCAGTGGCTAAAGATTGAATGCTTGTTTAAACAGGTGGGTTTTGAGTAGTGATTTGAATGATGAGATTGTGTCTGACTGTTTTATGTAAGGGGGGAGGAATTCCAGGGCCTGGGTGCCATGCAACTGAATGATCTGGCACCCATTGTACTGAGGCGAGAGGTGGGGGTGGTTAATAGTCCAGCAGAAGATGAGCGGGAGGGAGTATGTTCATGGAGGAGGTCAGAGCTGTTTCCAAAGGAACATCTTCAATAGCAGGCTCCCTTCAACTATCATAATAAACTTCAACTGGTAGCCCAATTCCTTACTTTAACATTAATTTCATGGTGAATAGACTCTATGATGTTTCCATCAAAATATTAGTTTGTTAACAAAAAATAAATTGGGTTTGCCAAACGTCAAAGCTTTTCCACAGCTAGCCTAACTTTAACAACACCCTGGTCAGCTGATGCTACCTAATATTAAGCTGTATTTATCAAGATTTTGAAATCCAACTTACCTTATCAACTTCAGCCACTCTTTGCTCACATTTTCGTATACAGGAAAGCGGTAAAAAGGAAATTCCTTGTTCACGTCGTTTCTGTTTTTACACCGCGGGACACAGCACTTCACCATTTTCATCAACTTGCAATGGAATTTGATAGCCTATGATAGTAGCTGCTAGCCGATGGACACGGACATGACGTTTTCGAATGTGGCGACGCAGCGACTTGCCAACCCCATAGCTTTGAAGCCACTTGATAGAAAGAATCAAGACCAATATGTTTTAGTTTTTCAAGTCTACAAAAAGTGCAGCACAGTGGTTCTTGCTGTCTAAAGTAGATGCATCTTTATTATCATTGGTAATCAATCATCATTGGTTCACTGCATCATTGTTATTGATATTTTATGGTGCAATACTGCATGCACTTTAGAGACTATTGTACGTTACTTTTGTTCTCTCGTGCCCAGGGCCATTTCAAGGTACTTGGGGGCCCCAAGCAAACAGGACATGGGGGCCCTTCACTCCCCGTAAATACTTACATGAACCACATTGTTATAATTTTCAAACATCATCAATATAATTATTTGTATTGTACAGTTGTCTAACTTCACTTTAAAGTCATTTTTTGTTGAAAAACACCACCAACTTAACTACTAAAATGATTCCAGTCAATCCTGGGGGCCCCTTTCAGCCTGGGGCCCCAGGCAATTGCCTGGTTTGCCTGCCTTGTTGCGACGGCCCTGCTCATGCCTGTATTCCTGAACATATGATTGTCACTGATAGAATTGGATTTTCCCCACAGTGGTTCCTGCACCAAGTGGGATTTTAGTCAAGTCCACCACGCTCACTTCTGTGACGCTCTGTTGGGATCCTACTGAACACATCAACACATTTGAAGTGACTTACTCCAGCAGTAAAGGCACTGGAACCTTGAAGGTCACAGACTGCTGTTCTATAGAGGTGAAGGATCTGCATCCAGGAACACAGTACACATTTAGTCTGGTCTCTGTCAGGGAGAATGGAGTTAACAGTGAGGAAGCACAGGTCTCTGAGTGGACAGGTAAACTATTATTTTATGCCTTTTGTCATTTCAATATCATCGTTAACTCTATTCTGTCTAACATCTGACTATTTTGAGCAGAGCCTCACCCCCCTGAAAATATCCAAGTTGAGAAAGTCACTACAACATCGATCACACTTAGTTGGGATATATCAGATTCTGAGGTAAAGAAATACCATGTGATATGTGAGCCTAATAATGGACAAAGCGGTCAGCAGAAGACAACAGAGCTCAACACAGTCATCTTTGAAGATCTAAAACCAGGAACCAGATACTCCTTTCACATTGTCTCTGTCCTCATGAATGAGAAAAAGAGCAGACCTGTTCATTTTAGTGCTGACACAAGTGAGTGTGATTTCAAAATCTTTCACCCTGAAATGGGCTATTGATGAGAGATAGCATGTGTGTGTGACCAAAACAGATTAGGTTTTCCTAATTGGTTTGATGATTTGATTTGAACTGTCTTGTGTCTTCAGTATTGGTTAATCTGAAGTAGCTTGAGAAATAGAGCTCTTGCTGAAATTTGACTGGAATTCCCCTTTAAAGCCCTCATCTTCCACCGCTAATTTACCTTCAGAGCATTTTTTTAATTTTATTTTTATTTTGCTTGCTCGTTCCATATTTTTCCTGAAAAAATTAGAGAATCAACTAATTCTATTAGTGTGGCCTTGAGTTTTAAAACTAGTACTTATTTATACTTTTACTTGAGTAACAAGCTTGAGTTGATAACTATAGTGAAAGTGAAAGTTCTTTTTAAACCCTAGTCTGTATTTCTACTTGAAAAATGAACGTGAATACTGTTGACACCCCTGGCCGTGAAGTAAGCTACCTTACAACAGCAGAAACGCAACATAATCTCTCAACTCCCGTCTTCTGCTTGCTACTTGGCTTGTGGTTGTTGAGGTCGATGCGAACGAGTTCAATGGCCTGTAACCCAGACAGGGTTGTGGAGGGAGTTGAAAATCGAGTGGAAGTACTTTACGTAGGAAGACAAGGCTAGTCATACACATCCTTGTAAAGTAAGTATGTGTTTTGTCTGCATTCTTAAAAACATTTTTGTCAACTAACACTCCACTGGCCTTTTCCCCACAGTGGTTCCTGCACCAAGTGGGATTTTAGTCAATTCCACCACGCTCACTTCTGTGACACTCTGTTGGGATCCTCCTGAACACATCAACACATTTGAAGTGAGTTACTCCAGCAGCAAAGGCACTGGAACCTTGAAGGTCACAGACTGCTGTTCTATAGAGGTGAAGGATCTGCATCCAGGAACACAGTACACATTTAGTCTGGTCTGTGTTGGTGAGAATGGAGCTCGCAGTGAGGAAGCACAGGTGTCTGAGTGGACAGGTAACCTTTCTTTTATTTCTTATGTCATATAAGTATCATCTTTAGCTGTATTTTGTCTAACATGCCACTGCTTTGTGCAGAGTCGCCGGCCCCTGAAAATGTCCACGTTTTGAAAGTCACTACTACATCGATCACACTTAGTTGGGATAAAAGTGATGCAGAGATAAAGGAATACCAAGTGACATGTGAGACTAATGGACAAAGTGCTCAGCAAAAGACAACAGAGGACAACACAGTCATCTTTAAAGATCTACAACTAGGAACCAGATACTCCTTTCACATTGTCTCTGTCCTCATGAATGAGAAAAAGAGCAGACCTGTTAACTTTAGTGCCGATACAAGTGAGTATGATTTCAAAGCCTTTAATCATGAGTAGGCTGGGCGGTATGGTGAAAATATTGTTTACCAAGGTTTGACAAATACCAGTGATAATTCTTAAATACCATCATATATATATATATATATATATATATATATATATATATATATATATATATATGACAAAAATGCTAATTAGCAAGTTAACCATGTTAGCTAGAATGCTTAATAATGCTAGCATGATAATCAGAAGACATAGTTGAGTTGAATAGTATTAAAAAAAATGCTAATTAACACGCTAACCATACTAGCTAGCATGCTAATAATGCTAGCATGATGATCACAGGACTTAGCTGAGTTGAATAGCATCAAAAGCTAAAAATGTTAATTAGCATGTTAGCCATGCTAGCTAGCATGTTAATAATGCTATAATAATGCTAATGCTATATAATGCATGATGATCACAGGACTTACCTGAGTTGAATAGCATCAAAAGCTAAAAATGCTAATTACCATGTTAGCCATGCGAGCTAACATGCTAATAGCGTTACCATGATGACCACAAGACTTAACCGAATTCAATAGCATCAAAAAGTGAAAATGCTAATTAGCATGTTAGCCATGCTAGCTAGCATGCTTAATAGTACTACCATGATGACCACAAGACTTAACTGAGTTGAATAGCACCAAAAACCAAAAATGCTAATTAGCATGCTAACTAAGCTAACATGCTAATAATGCTAGCATGATGATCACAAGACTTAGCTGAGTTGAATAGCTTCAAAAACCGAAAATGCTAATTAACATGCTAACTAAGCTAGCTAGCATGCTAACTAGCCATCCCGCCACTGAGGACTTCATTCAATATATTCGGAGTTTCATTCAATATATTCGGGATTTCATTCAATATATTCGGGACTTCATTCAATATATTCACAGTTTCATTCAATATATTCGGGACTTCATTCAATATATTCGGGAGTTCATTCAATATATTCGGAGTTTCATTCAATATATGCGGGGTTTCATTCAATATATCCGGGACTTCATTCAATATATTCGGAGTTTCATTCAATATATTCGGGATTTCATTCAATATATTCGGAGTTTCATTCAATATATTCGGGACTTCATTCAATATATTCGGGGTTTCATTCAATATATTCGGGACTTCATTCAATATATTCGGAGTTTCATTCAATATATTCAGGACTTCATTCAATATATTCAGAGTTTCATTCAATATATTCAAGGTTTTCGTTCATTCAATATATTCGGGGTTTCATTCAATATATTCGGGACTTCATTCAATATATTCGGGACTTCATTCAATATATTCAGATTTTCATTCAATATATTCAAGGTTTTCTTTCATTCAATATATTCGGAGTTTCATTCAATATATTTGGGACTTCATTCAATATATTCAGAGTTTCATTCAATATATTCGGAGTTTCAATCAATATATTCAAGGTTTTTTTCCTGAACGGCTTGCCATAATATATATACACAGTATATATATTAGCATTTTTTTAATCAAATTCCAGAGAGGCCTGTGATCATTTTATTGTAGTAGGCTACAGCACATGCCACTAGATGGTAGTATGTGGATCAAGAATAGACATCTGGGACCTTAAGTGATTACAAGTAGTCGGATATCTATGTTTATTTTCAAGGGCGGAGAACCCAAAGGATGTGAGTGACCCAAGAGCTTTCATGTGATATCAGTTTTGACCAAATTGTCATTTATGCCCTTTTTTTTACCCTTGATCTATATGGTTGCACCTCTCATTTACACGTACTGTAAATGGAGGTTTCAGTCAATGAAAGGAGAATGTTTTGATAATCCGGGCACAGTAGAAAAGTATTTTAATGTTCACATATTAGCCACTAATACATACCCAATTAATGTCTGTATTGGTGACTTGTAAGGCATGTGTTAGGAAACATATTTTTTCAATTATGTAACATGTTGAGTGTAGTGAATTTTCTTTGTCATACTTTATGTTAACATTAGCCTACTGATAAGAGACTATTCCAAAAACTTAGTTGTTCCATAAAAATATTCAAAGATTAAAGGATAGGTCCAGTGTGATAAGGACTTAAAATGAGCTAGGTTTTAGTGGTCAAATCACGTTTTAAAACCATAGAAAGGCTAGTAGGTTTTGGGTGTGTCTGTGAAATTAGCCCTCTTTAGGCTGGAAACATTAATTTCCATGAAAAGATGTGGCATTCTTTTGTTTTTAAGACATTACCCATTATCCAAGACTTTTTTTCGCTTTTTGAGATCTGATGTTTTTTTAAAGTGTTCCTTTATTTTCAATTTTGAACTTTAATTTTTCCGTATTTTGTCGATCCTTCTCTAGTAATGAAATGACAAACATGTTTTTACCTCTGTCAAAGAGGTTATGTTTTCGCTGGTGTCTGTCTATGTGTGCGTGCCTGTCTGTCAATCTGACTTTGTACAAAATAACTGCACAGATTCAGATAAAAATTTTGGATGTTTGTATAAGGACAAGTAACAACTGATTAAATTTTGTTGGTGATTGGTGATCCAGAATACCATCTGAAATTTAGTGTGTGTGACCACATTGCCTTGGCGGAGGTCTGCGCTCTCCGAGTTCTTTTCTACTATGCATTGACGTAACCCTAGGTACTGACCTCTTTTGGCAGCTAACATTTTGTCATTTTTTTGTCTCACATTGAGCTGGAATGCATACCCTTTGATGCATTACCCCCACATACAGGACAAATTAATGAGTCTAATTTAACTTCATCTCACAGATGTGGACAGATGCAAGTTTATTATTATTATTATTACCTCTGCCAAGGAGGTTATATTTTCTCTGGCGTCTGTTGGTCTGTGTACAAAATAACTCAAAAAGTACATCATGGATTTGGATGAAATTTTCAGACGTGTGTATTGGGACAAGTAATGACTGATTATATCTTTGTGGTGATTGGTGATCCAGAACACCATCTGGAATTTATATTGAAAATAGGGGACAAGTCACAGCTGATAGCATTAAACTAACTAGTTCCCCACATAACCACTCTCTCGTAGCGCCTTCACACCAACAGAGAACTGTGCTGGTACTGGTTCCCACACCGCATCTTGAACTGGCCGTCGTGTTCACACCAAAAATCAGAGCGTTCCCGTCGGGCACCAAGTGAAACTGTTTTTCAAAGCGAACCGTAACGACATGAGTGAATACCAATGTGAATACCAATCGCCATAATAGATGATCTCTGGTTAACCTAGGGAGAGAGTTATCCATCATGTTGTGACATCATCAGTTTCCCTCAGGTGATGAGTTCAGTGTAGCTGCATTTAGGTTGTGAAATGGCCTTACATGTCCTTTGTGTAAAGTATGCAATAGCCTGCATTCTTAAAGACATTTTTGATAACTAAAACACCACTGGTCTTTTCCCCACAGTGGTTCCTGCACCAAGTGGGATTTTAGTCAAGTCTGCCACATTCACTTCTGTGACACTCTGTTGGGATCCTCCTGAACACATCAACACATTTGAAGTGAGTTACTCCAGCAGCAAAGGCACTGGAACCTTGAAGGTCACAGACTGCTGTTCTATAGAGGTGAAGAATCTGCATCCAGGAACAAAATACACATTCAGTCTGGTTTCTGTTGCTGAGAATGGAGCTCGCAGTGAGGAAGCACAGGTGTTTGAGTGGACAGGTAAACTATTATTTTATGCCTTTTGTCATATCCTGTAAATATCGTCTTTTAACTCTGTTCTGTTCTCTACTCTAACATCACACCGTTTTGTGCAGAGCCTGAACCCCCTGAAAATGTCAACGTTGAGAATGTCACTACAACATCAATCACACTTAGTTGGGATAAATCAGATTCTGAGGTAAAGAAATACCATGTGACATGTGAGTCTAATGGACAAAGCAGTCAGCAGAAGACAACAGAGCTCAACACAGTCATCTTTGAAGATCTAAAACCAGGAACCACATACTCCTTTCACATTGTCTCTGTCCTCATGAATGAGAAAAAAGAGCAGAACAGTTACCATTAGTGCTGACACAAGTGAGTGTGAATCTTTCACGAAAGTTAAGTGTGGAAAATAGCTGCATTTAGGCTGCAACATATTTGTTAACCAACACACCACTGGCCTTTTCCCCACAGTGGTTCCTGTACCAAGTGGATTTTCAGTCAAGTCCACCACGCTCACTTCTGTGACGCTCAGTTGGGATTCTCCTGAACACATCAACATATTTGAAGTAACTTACTCCAGCAGCAAAGGCACTGGAACTTTGAAGGTCACAGACATAAATTCTACTGAGGTGAAGGATCTGCATTCAGAAACACAGTACACATTTAGTCTGGTTTCTGTTGGTTACAATGGAGCTCGCAGTGAGGCAGCACAAGTGTCTGAGTGGACAGGTAATCTTTTATGCATTTTGTCATATCCTGATGAGGGTAATGCAGTTCAGGTACACACTCCTAACCATGCAAACCAGGTGGGGCAGAAGTGTATCTACTTGCTCTACTTGCATCTCCAAGAGTGCTTAGTACCACTGTAAGTAAGTTGGGTGAGAGCTTTATCAACCATCTTGTATATGCTGATGATCTTGTCATTAATAAGTCTCAGGGGCCAAATACTATAGACTGACTACGCCACCCTGATGCGTAATGCCTCAGAGAATATGATAGATAGCTAGAACTGAGTCGGTCCTATGAAAAACGAGGAGACATGAATTCCAAACAAGATGAAATTTGGAACGACTTTTGAAGTGGGAATCTGAGGGTGGCAACTATAGCCTCTTTTCGGGTGCATGCTACTAGCACGGCACGGTTCGACACAACACGGTTTGGTACAGTACGTTTCGTTTTCCACTAAATAAAAGTGCCGTTCAATGAAACTGGTTGCTATAGCGACAATGGAGTAAAACACAGTAGCTTCACCAACATGGAAAAACGGTAAGAACAATCACTACAGTGAATGAAATGAAACGTTTTTCATTCATCTTGGTAAGAGGCTGTTTGCCACATAATTCATGGCATTTCCCTTGCCATCAATCCTGTTGTGCTAACACTGATAGTTAATGGCTGAGCTAGCTGCCATGGGCTTGTTTAGGAATGTTAGCCTTTTGCTGCTAGTCATAATAAGGACCACTCAAGTAGCAGCAATCGCAGTAGCAGTTCAGCATGCTTGGTACCCGGACAAAGTACCGGATTTTACCAGTGGAAGAGCAAAATAAGCAAACCAAACCATGGTACCATGCAATTGAAAAGGGGCTTATGGAAGGTTGCTTCAAGACCACACACAATATCATGCAATACCAAGCAAATCTATGTACAATGAACAGGAAACACCACATATGTGTCAGGTAAGCCCCCAGAGCCACCTAATATTAAATAAGCCAAATAAAGCTTACAAAAAAACAGCATAAAGTGAACAATAAAGGCAAACCAAAACTAAACAAAGACAAAACAGCAGCACAGCCCGTTTCACGCCACCATGGCTGTGCTACCTAAGGAAAACAAAACACACAAGTTTAAATTTGCCACAGCAGCTCAATATTGGCTTAATCAGTCTACCAGTACACCTACCAGCACACATGTTGGTTGGGTATAAGCAACAGCCTAACCAGTGGAGTCTACAGTGCTACTGGCTACTACTTCACTTAAAAGGGCTCTACTGGTGCCAGATTGGTAATTAAGCGCATTAACAATGGAAGGAGCATTGCGAGAACTAGCAAGCAGAGAGGTCTGCCTGCTACAGAAGCAAACCTACTTAAAGCCTTCTAAAGCTGAAGAAGCAACACGTAGCATATAATTATATATTTGGGATCCTCCTCAAGCTACCTAGATGGACTGGTCCATCTTTGCGCTGTCCCCTCGCAAAACCCCAAAAATGCAGTTTTTCCTAAAGAACTACCTGACCCGTGACATTGAGGATGATGAAATGTTTATGGAATGTTGGTCTCAAGAGCCCACATCAACTTAGCTTATAACCAGTCATTTGTGATTTGCACCCCCATGGTAAAAAATGAAAATGCAATATTATACTGCTTTAATTGCCCCTATATCTTTAGATCAGATGTTATGAACTGCACCAAATTTAATGTGAACCTGACATCTTGTGGGAAAATGTCAAGTTTTGTGGAATTTCATCCTTGGGGGGCTATAAAATAAATGAATATGTACATTTAATGACTGTACAAACATCAACCTGTAGATGGTGCTATTAAGCGTAGGGTTATTGGTTTGGGATGATAGGCCTACTGTCTCACACACACAGGGCAGAGAATGTGCAGAACTGATTGGCGGTCATATTTTGTACCGTCATGCGGTACATCTAGTTGTTCTTATAGTTACCATTCTAAAAGGCATTCATATGGAAAGGTGATTAGTTATTAGATTAGTTATTTTTGGAACTACTTCCAAGGTAGCCAGTTATACGAAAATAATGGCCACCCCATCAGCCAATCAGAGAAGAGAATTGTGTTTTGAAGGGAGATAAAATAGTAATGTCCCCACCCTTGATGTTGTGCTGAGGAATCTTATGCATAGATTTATGTGTAGACTTCCAGTTTAATGGTTTAATAATTGCACTCATTGAAACTAAACAAAGTGACACAAGTTATACCTCTTTTTATATGAAACTATGAGTCTTGAATGAAGTATTCACATCATATCAATATAATCTTTAGCGCTAGTCTAATATAATATGTCTAATATCCCACTGTTTTGTACAGAGCCTGAACCCCCTGAAAATGTCCACGTTTTGAAAGTCACTACAACATCGATCACACTTAGTTGGGATAAATCCGATTCTGAGGTAAAGAAATACCATGTGACATGTGAGTCTAATGGACAAGGTGGTCAACAGAAGATAACAGAAGACAACACAGTCATGTTTGAAGATCTAAAACCAGGAACCAGATACTCCTTTCACATTGTCTCTGTCCTCAGGAATAAGAAAAAGAGCAGAGCAGTTACCACTAGTGCTGACACAAGTAAGTATGACAAATCTAAATCTTTCACCCTGAAATGGGCTATTGATGAGAGATAGCATGTCTATAGTGCCAAAACTGTACAATTTTCCCGACATTAAAATGCCGACAACTCAATCGTTAGGTTTGTGCTCATGATCGACTCTCAATCGTCCCAGATTGAGTCTGTAGGTTTGGCTCACTAATCCTGAAAGACTGGCGTTCCAATCGTAAAAGATTGACAAAGTCGGTAGTTCTGTTCCCAGCTTTACACAACTGAGTAGATATCCCAACATTAAAAAAATATACATGCTTAATTGCAATAGTGTAGCTATATCTCTGGGATTCTTATCCAGTACTGAGAGTACAGCTTGTGCATTCGGACACAGATTGGGTACCGACACACAATCTTTTTGTTTAGCTGATTGAGGTCGCAAAGAATCGTGGGTAATTTCATCTTCACTTCGTTTGAAGTCTACACCCGACCTCCCTCCGTTTAAAGGGGCAATTTTAAGGGCTGAATGCCACTATCCCTTGGTCTGAAAAGTATTGGGACACACTACTCTTTAAACGTGAACGCGTGTTAGGCCTAAAATCGAAGGGAAGTCGTAGAAATGGGACAGGGCAAGATCTACAGTAGTTTCTTCAGTTTAATAGGCTTGTGCATGGCTTCCAGCATGGGATGATCTTGGTTGCAATGCAATTTCCCATTGTCAACTAACTAACTATGCTTTATGGTCGTCATATCAAAAATGTGATCAATTAAAAATTCCTCTATAGAATTGTCCTGTATGATTAACATAACAACCTTAATCGACACACATGAATTAATTTAATGGATAAGCGTTTACTTAGTCAAAAAATAAATAAATAAATTTTTAAAAAATCCCAAAGTTACGATTGAAATGCCCATTATTTTAAGGTGTTTCTTCTGCATTTGCTCATTAGGAATTACTTTTATAGCCAGGCAATCACTGCCTACTGGCTCAGCTCAATTCTCATTTCTTCCCACCAGATCAAATCTATGGTTGCAACACATTTTATACGAACCGTAGCAAAATGTTTCAAAATGTTGCCACCGTTGAACTTCGCCCACGTGAACACTGGCACATAACATTGTGACGGCCACACAAATTGTGATTGGTTGAAGAGGAAAGCTTAGCGCCCTCTAGAGGGAAAACAATTGTCAATGGAGATGTTCAAGATGCTTTGCACAAAGTGAAACCATAAGAAAACTGATTGTCAAATCAGGCTACTATTAGCCTTAAGAATCTTTGTGAATATGGGCCCTGGTTAAGAGCACCATTTTGAATGCTTACTCAGAATGTTATCCAACATGTTGTGACATCATCAGTTTCCCTCAGGTGATGAGTTCAGTGTGAAAAATAGCTGCATTTAGGTTGTGACATGGTCTTACACGTCCTTTGTGTAAAGTATGCAATAGCCTGCATTCTTAAAGACATTTTTGATAACTGAAACGCCACTGGTCTTTTTCCCACAGTGGTTCCTGCACCAAGTGGGATTTTAGTCAAGTCTGCCTTACACACTTCTGTGATGCTCTGGTGGGATCCTACTGAACACATTAACACATTTGAAGTGAGTTACTCCAGCAGCAAAGGCACTGGAACCTTGAAAGTCACAGACTCCTGTTCTGCTCAGGTGAAGGATCTGCATCCAGAAACACACTACACATTCAGTCTGGTTTCTGTTGGTGAGAATGGGGCTCGCAGTGAGGAAGCACAAGTGTCTGAATGGACAGGTGAACTTTCTTTTATGCCTTTTCTCATATTAATATCATGTTTAACTCTGTTCGATCTAACATCCCACTGTTTTGTGCAGAGCCTGCGCCACCTGAAAACGTCCAAGTTGAAATTGTCACTAGAACATCGATCACACTTAGTTGGGATAAATCAGATGCTGATTTAAGTGAATACCATGTGACATGTGAGACTAATGGACAAAGTGCTCAGCAAAAGACAACAGAGGACAATACAATCATGTTTGAAGATCTAACACCAGGAACCAGATACTCCTTTCACATTGTCTCTGTCCTCATGAATGAGAAAAAGAGCAGACCTGTTACCTTTAGTGCTGACACAAGTGAGTGTGATTTCAAAATCTTTCACCCTGAAATGGGCTATTGATGAGAGATAGCATGTCTATAGTGCCAAAACTGTACAATTTTCCCCATGTTGTTGAAATGTGCATGGACACGTTTTTTTTCCCCCTTCTTGATTTAACGATTTGTTGGCAAAGGGATTAACATAGATTTATGGTTTTATAGTGGTGACTGGGCATAGATTCATTTTTTAAAAGGGGTCATATTTTGCCTTTTTATTCAGAACAGACCCAGCGCCAGACGCAAATTAGCGGGCGGGCACTGCGTTACTTGAGGAGGGGCACCATTCTTTTTGTATTTTTCATATTATATGGCAAGGACCTGTCTAGAAAAAAAGTAGATACTCTTTTCTCACATTCGCATAGGAGAGTTTGTTTGGGTTTGGGACATTTGCATTACCATTTGATGCTGTTGTTTTGAAATGTAGGCAAGCCAAGATTTCACACAACCCAGGAAAAATTGATTGTGACATTGAAGGCTTGGATTCACAATGTTATGAATGAAGTATGCCTATTTCGAAGGAATTACTGGCCTGATTTAGACTGATCAGGGGCAGTTTCCAAAATGCATCACACACTGCTTTTTTTTTTTTAAAGATATTTTTGGGCTTTTTGCCTTTAATCAGAGAGGACAGTGTAGAGATTACAGGAAACAAGTGGGAGAGACACGGGTCGGAATCGAACCCGGGTCCCTGGAATAATGGTCTGACGCTCTATCCACTGAGCCATGGTGCCTCCTACACCGCTCCTTTTTAACCTTGCTCTCGTTTGTCCACTGTACATTTTAGTGTGCTCAATTATAAAATATTCCTAGGAATAATAACAGTCAAAACCGAGCTTAGAGAATTTCACCTCATGGAACACTGCAAATGTATAGGATGTTTAGAGATGAAAAGTGAAATGGATGATGTAAAATTTTAGTGGACAGATTTGAGGACATTGACTGTTTTTTATTTACAATTGTGTAATGGAAGCCTAATGGCAACTGTTATCGATCTAATAATCTGAATCAGAGATAAAACTGGCTGCTTAATTTATTCTCTGTTGATTCCAGAGAAATTTACAATGAATTAATTCTACCTTACAGTCAGAATGAGGGGTTTACACCAGTTTCAAAGGCACACCTTTGAAAAATCACAGTAGGTTGCATTTTCAACAGAATTGGTGGCACCCTAGAGGCCTGGAAATTGTCTTACACATCCTTCATAGCCTGAAAAGCCATCCTATAATATTAAAATGTATAATCTGGCATCGATAGATAGACCAAACTCAATCTAAACAAAGCAGTTATCTTTCAAACGGCTTTTGCCTATGATCAATCAGAGGAACGAACAAGATGTAATCACTGATTCAAAAGACAGTTTTTGGCGATGTCCACCCAAAACACAGAGTGTTGTGACAAGTGAACTACAATGGTTTCCAACCAATCAAATTCCCTATTGCTTGCTACTAGACATACTGGCTGAGCAAATCTATTTGTTGCTGCGAGAGCATGTCTAGATTTCTAGGCTACATCCTTCATGTAATTGTCTGCATTCTTAAAAACATTTTTGTCAAATAACACGCCATTGGCCCTTCCCCCACAGTGGTTCCTGTACCAAGTGGGATTTCAGTCAAGTCCACCACGCTCACTTCTGTGACACTCTGTTGGGATTCTCCTGAACACATCAACATATTTGAAGTGAGTTACTCCAGCAGCAAAGGCACTGGAACCTTGAAGGTCACAGGTTCCTGTTCTGTTGAGGTGAAGGATCTGCATCCAGGAACACAGTACACATTCAGTCTGGTTTCTGTTGCTGAGAATGGAGCTCGTAGTGGGGCAGTGCAGGTGTCTGAGTGGACAGGTAACCCTTCTTTTAAACATTTTGTTTTGAAAATATCAGCGTTAACACTTAACATCTGTCTTTCGGATGAGACGGTAAATCGAGGTTTTGACTTACAGTGGTTGTAAAACATACGGAAAAGATTAGGGGGTTCCCTGTTGACCTGGAAGTCCCAACCTGGCTCATTCAATCTGGCCCCCTAATCTTCCCCCACCACTTCTGCGCTTCTGTCACCTCCCTCACTCGTGCTGCTTGTCCCACTTTAAAAATAATTCTGCCTCAATTTTGAAACTGATATCACTCCTGGGATATTCATTTCAAAAGAGGATATTTCTAAGTGACAACTTTAATTCTCTAGCTAATTAACAAGCTAAATATCAAAATATTTATTTTCTTTGACATCAGAATTATCTAAGCCAACCATTGTACATGGAATCTGATTTTGTAGGCTAATAGGTCTAGATAAAAGATAAACCAAGCACAAAAAGTAAGGAAACTTGACTTTGACCCATTACATCTCTCCTTTAGTAATACCAATCAGTAAAGTGTTACATAAATCAACATGATTTTCATCGTTGATTTGTCACCTTTACAATGAGGTATAATTCATCAAAAAAAAAAAATAATAATAATAATTGCTGTTGAATTTTCATGATTGTGTTTGGTCTGGCATGGTGTTATTTCCATCACAATAAACTGATCCGATTTATTTTATATTTTTATTTTGAGTAGTTATTACCCTGTAATGAAATTCCAGTTAAGGAGCAGGTAATAATGTATTTTAAAGCCCTGATTCCACGTTATTTCTATAAAAGTAAAAAGGAACGCTTGCAACTGCATTAATACATTTCAAGTTGTACCATCAAATCAAAGTAAATCATTATTATCACAATATGTTATTGCCTTATTCCCTCAAGAAGTAGGCTAGTGTTTAATGTTTAGAAATAACTTGGAAATTCTAAAGAAATGCCTCAGATATTATCCAGTAACATGAATATTATAAGTTGTAACCATGAAGTTATTGCAACAAAACTACCCTGTTATTATCAATCTGTAAAGTGTTACCATATCATCTTTAGCTCTGTTTTGTTTAACATGCCACTGTTTTGTGCAGAGTCGCCGGCCCCTGAAAATGTCCACATTTTGAAAGTCACTACTACATCGATCACACTTAGTTGGGATAAATCAGATGCAGAAGAATACCATGTGATATGTGAGTCTAATGGGCAACGCGGTCAGCAGAAGACAACAGAGCTCAACACAGTCATCTTTGAAGATCTAAAACCAGGAACCAGATACTCCTTTCACATTGTCTCTGTCCTCATGAATGAGAAAAAGAGCAGACCTGTTAACTGTAGTGCTGACACAAGTGAGCCTTGCTTAAAACATAGCTAAAATATGCCCCTTGAAAATATAAACACGAGCATCATCAACATGCAGTATTTCTACTTTTACAAACACAAATCATGCAATAATTTGTATATCGTCACTATTTTAATAAACTTCATAACAAGCTTTCTTAGTAAGACTTCATAGACTTGCAGACATCCTGAGATAATATCATTTTTGATAATCTACAGTATATGAATTAGTGTCCCTCACTCATATGATGTATTATTTTTTCTAACAGTTACAGTGCTGGCGGAACTTCTTCAGGATCTGAATTTGAAGCAGTTCTATCCTGAGAAGCTCTCCCTCAACACAGTCCTGGAGATTGGCAGGGAGAGTGTCACAGATGAGCCAGCTCAGTCACTCTCCTCATTGCCACAGCTTTTCCTGAAAAAACTCATGATGGTGAATGTGGCTGCCAGGTCTGTTCAACTTGCCCAACTTGCTGTGGATGATTACCCAGAGTGGGACAGTGATAAGGAGGGTGTGCCAGACAGAAATAATGTAAATCCTTTAGACATTGTAACTGCACTCTTCGTCTGCTCAGACTCATTTCTCCAGCAGGTATTGGCTCTAAAAATGTCTTTATGCCAATTCTCAGTTCCTTTGCTTCTGCCAAACCAAGACAAAAAACTGCTTACATTCATGCTTTGGGCAATGCGAGATATTGTAAAGAAGTTTAGACCACATTCACTGGCAGATTCAAGGGGATTTGTAGAAGAAAGAATGGTTTTCTCTAATCTCTCACTTGTGTCTTTTGTCAGACTTGGTGAAAGCAGCCAATCAAAGTCCCACATTTTAAACATGTTGCTCAGTAATCCACAGCAGTACCATGACACATTTGTGCACCGTAACATGAAGTCAGGTGATAATGTTAGGAAGATATCTAATGGCCTGGTGGAAATCAGCTGGTATCTGCCATGTGGAAACAAGAGTATTGACATCTTCCCAAAGCCGGTGGCTGTGGCTAACTTGAGAGGTGATATTAATACATTTAAGACTCAGTATCAATTCCTGTGTCAAGTGTCTGCAGCTGTGTTTGTGTTTTTTGATAATCTGAACACAGACTACAACATGATTACCACTCAGCCTGAGAAGTTCTTTTTGGTTGTCAAAGCAAACAGCAGCACCTTCAATCATGCTGCTTTTAAAACTGAAGCCAAGCGATTAAGGCTGAGAAAGAAAAATGTCATTCTTAGAGACAAACAGAATGATGCAGACTTTACCAAGATTCTCCGTTCCATAGTAGCAGATGTGATTGCAAGCAACCCTCACAAAATCTCACTGGAAAAAATTACCACAGTGGCGGAAGAATTTGGAGTTCTAGTCGATGAGCACACAGAGGAATGTCAAAATGCCAAGAGAAATGCAGATGCTATCACTTCAAAAATAAAAAATGTACAAGAGTTCAAGGAGAAACATTTGCCCTTGCAGGGAGAAATCTGTCTGGAGCTGGCCAGGCTGGAGAAAGAAGAGTGCAGACTGAGTAAAGCTGGGAAAGAGGGAATTGAAGAGTATAAAAGTAAATTAAAACAAAAGAAGGATGAACTTAGACAGAGACAAGGACAGTATGATATGTCTGAAGCACTGACCTGTTTCATTCGTGCCCTCACAAGTACAAGCTTGGAGAGAATGTTTTTTATGAAGTGGATGAGGATGAATCTGGACAATGTTTCTCAGTACAGAACTCTCAACTCTCAGAGACCAGTATAAAGAAAAATGCAAGGAAAACAAAGAAAAATCCAATGAAAAGAACAAAGAAGAGATTGCTGAGCTGGACAATAAGATCTCAAAGTGTTCCTTAGGAGTTGAACACTTTTTACGTGAATTGGGTCAGTTATATGAATCAGCAGTCTCCCTGCCAAAAAACAAAAAGTCACATAAACAATTCCTTAAGCTTCCAAGATACTGTGCAGAGTTGCTGCTTGGTGGTTTCCCAATTGAGCTAGTTGATGGAGATGCTTCAAATATACCCATTCAGTGGGTGAGAGATGTACTCAATGAGCTGAACAATCAGATGAAACTAAACAATACAATGATGGTGGTGACAGTTTTGGGAGTTCAAAGCACAGGGAAGTCTACTCTTCTGAACACAATGTTTGGAGTGCAGTTTGCAGTCAGCAGTGGACGATGCACAAGAGGAGCTTTCATGGTACTCATTAAACTCAAAGATGACATGATAAGTCATCTCAATTGTGACTTTCTACTCATTATTGACACAGAGGGTCTGAAATCACCAGAACTGGCTGAGCTAGATTACAGCTATGAACATGATAATGAGTTGGCGACATTTGTAGTTGGACTGAGTGATGTGACCATTATAAACATTGCCATGGAGAACTCCACAGATATGAAAGATATCTTGCAGATTGTTGTTCATGCCTTCCTGAGAATGAAAAGAGTGGGTAAGAAACCCAAATGCCTGTTTGTACATCAAAATGTAGGCGATGTCTCAGCACATGACAAAAACATGATAGATAGAGAGATGCTGCTGGAACAGCTGAATGAGATGACACAAGCAGCCTCCAAAATGGAAAACAAGGAAGAGTACAAAAAGTTCTCAGATGTGATGGAGTATGATTCAAAGACTGATAGTTTCTACATTCATGGACTCTGGCATGGAACTCCACCCATGTCACCTGTCAGTGCAGGTTACTCTGAATCTGTATATGACTTTAAAAAAGACATGATTGCTATTTTTAAGAACTGCAAGACACCTCGAAACACGGTTCCAGAATTTTCTGAATGGATTAGAAGCTTGTGGAGTGCTGTGAAGTTTGAAAACTTCATTTTCAGCTTTAGAAACAGCTTAGTTGCTGAAGCTTACATGAAACTCTGCACAGAATTCAGTAAGTGGGAACTGAACTTCCGAAAGGACATACACAGATGGGGAACAACAGCTGAAACAAGGATATCCAATTTTGGAAAGTTCTCAGAGACGTCACAGACATCAGACATAATGACGTTCATCCAGGATCTCAAATTTGAAGCAAGCACTAAGCTCACGCATGGTGGAAAAAACATTTTAGACAATGTTGCATCATACTATGAGAAAACAGATTGTCATGTGGAACTTGTTGAAAAATATAGAGGGGACTTTGAAAACAGTGCCTCATCTGTGAGAAAAGAATTAGAACATTCTGTCACAAATCGTTTAGATGGAGCAGCTTCACTCCGCCAAGGGCTGATCAGACTAGAGTCCATCAAGAAGAACCATGTGCAAATAATGGAGGAGAGGGTGCTTAGGTTGCTTGAAGACTGCCGCAAGAGTAAGTCTGTTAAATCAGCACAGGAACTAAGATCTGATTTTGAAAAAATGTGGGGTGAAACCATTTCTGAATTGTCTTTTAAAGGACTTAAAAAAAAGGACATTATGGCAAGTGTTTATAAACAGGTATGGGACAATCTTAATAAAAAAGGAAGCTTAGTGGCTGAACACTTAAACAGTGTCAATTTCCAGGAATATGCATCATTATCTTTCCCATTTGACAAGGAAGGGAAAAGCATCATGGATAAATTAACTGATTGGTGGCGTCGTGATTCCATTAAAGAAGCACAGGAAATATCAGACAGACTTGTAGCAAACTGTCAAGCACTTGTGGCTGACTTCACATTAAAGGGAACTGACTATGATGATACATACACACAGGAAATTTTGGATAAGATCGACGAGACACTAAAGACAAAAAAAGCACTGAAAAATATGAAAAAGATAAATAAAGAATTTGAAGTGTCTCTCAAACTGCATATTTGTGCCAAAGCAGCCAGGGAATTTCAAAGAATGCATGATCGCTTCATAAAAGACAATGACCTTCGCCAATACCTTGAGAATAACAAAGAAAAGTACTGGACTGATTTCAAGGACATCTTCCATGAACGGGACCAGTCTCAAAAGAAAGCTGATGAGTTCACATCATCCTGCCTCAAACCAGCAGTAGAGATGTATGTTGCCAGAACTCTTGGTGTGGACATTGTTGAAAGCGTTTTGTCTAGTGAAGGGGCACTAAGTTTCAGTTCTCGAACCTTCTTTCAGTATTCACTTTTGAAACAACTCCTCGTTGAATCCAACTTTAAAAAATATCAGAGCTACATTTCTTCTTATGAAGACTTTGTCAAAAACTGGATATCTGAACAAATCAATGTGCACTGCCCTGTCCAAAAAATATGGGAGCTAGAAGAGAAACGTTTCACAGAAATCACCACAAAAATAAAAGAAGAAATTTTTGAAGCACAGCGTGACACAACAACATCTGACAACATAGAGGACTTCATCACCAACATTTGCACACGTTTGAAAGATAAATTGACAATCCCTAGTGATGCACTAGTGAACGTTTTGGCTCTCAATAAAGCTAAGCAAGAAGCTTTTGTTAAGAGGCTCCTGATATCTGTTGAAGAGATGCATGGTGAATTGAAAAGGAAAATAAAGGATAAGCCTGTGAAGTCCAAATTAACTAGTGTTGGATTCAAACCACAAGATGAGCTTTTCAAGCAAGTGTTTGGCTGTGGTCAGCAGTGTCCATTCTGCAAAGCACCATGTGAGGCTGGAGGGAAAGACCACAGCAAACATTTTGTCTCAATTCACAGGCCACATGGACTTGGTCGTTATAGGTGGATATCTAATGAAAAACTTTGCTTTGAAATTTGCTCTTCTCTTGTAGTCAGTGAAGCCACTTTCACATGTCCAGTTTCACAAATTTCTAAACACCCATACAAGAGATATGAAGAAATTTTCCCTGAATGGCAAATTCAACCAGATAGCAGCATAGAGGCCTCAGACTACTGGAAATATGTGATGACAAAATTTATAGATGATTTTGCTAAAGAATATCAAGCTAAACCAGCAGATATACCTGATGCCTGGAAGGAAATAACGAGGGAAAGGGCAGATGAAGTCTTGAAGGAATATTACAGAATGAAGTAGACCACCACAAGTATGGATAGGGTTGGGACTTTACAGAAATTTTCATGTTCGATTATTCATGAAGTTAATGAACAATTAATTGCTTATTTGCTAAAAAAAAACTTGCCCAGTTTCAGAGCCATAGGCTGGTTTGATCCCTCCCATCTTCCCCACACAAATTAATGACAAATACGAACACAATGTGACTTATATTTCTCCAAAGTAATTAAGGAAATGCGTCATTTTGGCTACCCGCAGTATGAATGAGAGCAAATGGATTAGTGTCCATGAGGTGCGTAATTACACCACAACTGTGTCTGTGGGCAATGCGTTGTTTAGTGATTTTTGTGATGCGTTGTTTAAGGGTTTCCTGGTGAACCAGTAGCCTGTAAGTAACAGGCTACTGGCACACTGCCCTTTCACGCCTCTCCGCAGGCGTGGTTTAGTCAAAAGATGCTTGCACGTGGTTGGAGCAACCTCATATGAATGACATGACACTTCGACCACTCACGTTGAAGCTTTGTGACGTAGGACGTGTCGTCACGTAAGCGCCGCCAGGTCGGGAACCAAAACAGAAACGTCATACTGAAATCCCTCCCTACGCTCCTGATCCGTCGTGCTGCCCCAGTTATTTCGAAAACGGAGGAGGAGAGCGAATCACTGGTGTACCAGAAGGTTTGTGTAGCCCAGCCCCCTGGGCGTCAACACATAGCTTCTGGTTCTCCAGGAAAGTTTAAGGGATGTTTATGAAACATATTTTGAATGCAGCCTAGGCCATCATGAGCATTTTTGTGTGCATGAAGAAATATGGAACCTAAAACTTTTTGACAGAAATTGCAGAGGACAGTTGGTGATTGGAAGAACTTAGACATAGTTTTGTTCAAACTCAGGACGAGAAGGGGTGTAGCGCACAAAGGTTGGTTTGCATATTACAGTGGTCACACGTTCATGCTTACCGAGGCAAAGCCAACTATTATGAAAATATGATGCTACTCTAAATAGCCTTCAGTAGCCAAGTAGATAAATGGATAGATGTAAATAACAAAGAACATTTTTATTCTGAAATTGCTAATAAGCAGTAGGCCTATTTATTCAGCAGCATGCCAGCATCCTGACGTTAGGCTACCTGTTAAATCTAATGCACACTTACTTTTAGCCATAAACTACCTGATATGAGAACATAAAACATTTCCTCATTATCAGACTACATTTTAAATGACGTTGGTAAGTAAATACAGCATCATAGTAATTACATTGGACTTTATAATGTTTTCTTAAGAAATTGTCCCACACTGCGTCTTATCCTCCTCCTAACTTGCTTCATCTCTCTTTGTTGTTGCACAATAGCCTACCGAAAGATGTGGCTGCTGTAATGTGCAGGATTTAAATGATTATTCGTTAAGCTTAGATTTTTATTCCAACAAGTCTTAACAAACAAATAATCGATCATCGATTATTCATTGTAAACGCTAGTTATGGAAAATATACAAAAATATACAAAAGTTATGAGTGTGTGGTACTAGACATCTTAAAGGGCAACTTCAGTCATTTTCAACAAGAGCTCTATTGGTCAAGCTACTTGAGATTAACCAATAAGACGCAAGACATTTTGGTCTAACCATATAGGTGTCCTTGAACAGAGAGTACAGTAATTTCCTGCATATAAGCCGCATTGTGTATAAGCCGCAGGACAGCGTTTTATGCAAGTTAAAAAAAACAAAACCATATTAACACCATATTAACTTCCCCCCTGTTTTAACCTCATAGCAGAAGAAATTTTGCAAAATCAATGTATAAGCCGCGGCTAATAGTCGGGAAAGTACGGTAATCACTTACAACTAGCCCAGGGGTCGGCAACCCGCGGCTCCTGAGCTGCACACGGCTCTTTCGCACTCCCCTAGTGGCTCACTGGAGGTTTTGCAAAAATGTGTGAAAATGGGAAAAGATTTTTTTATTATTATTATTATTGTTGTTGTTGTTGTTTCAAATATGGTTTCTTAAGGTTTCTAAACATGACACAAACATTCTTATGCTGTAAACATATATGTAGTTGTAAATATATTTAAGATAGGCTACCGAATTTCAGAATGGCGCCAAATAGCAAAATTGCGTCATAGCCTGCAAGACAGTGCTTAATTTGTAAAGTGGGAGGTCCTGGAGTGCAGAGGATGAAAATCAACATTCAAAGACTTGCACACTGCAAACATGGCCACGTTCAAGGAAACCTATATGGTTGGACCAAAATGTCTTGCGTCTTTGGTATTGGCTAATCTCAAGTAGCTTGAGCAATAGAGCTCTTGTTGAAAATGACTAACAAACATATAGCCTACTTTCTGTTCACACACAGCAACATTCTGTTGGTGATTATGTGATGTGTGTGCACATTTAGTCTATTTAACACAATGTCTTTTCAGTGCAATAGCAGTAGAGCAACCCATCAGGCCCATAAGCCTTTAAAAAATTGGGAAACTATGATGTTACTTGAATAGACAAAGAGGAATAGCAAATCAGGTGGTCAAATATTCTTTATTTTATTTGATGAGGTTTATATTCCTGTTTTATATATCTTATCTTTGTTTGTATACACAATATGCAGGACTGTATGTTAATCATATTCTCCTATGTATCATTAATCTTATTTAAGACTCATCAAATCATATAAGCAGCTTTAACACTGATTGTATAAACTCTGATGTACTCAAAATGTACTTTCACTCATGTCTGGATAATAAATCAAACTACTAAACAGATAGTTTGCTTACATTGCTCTGATGAATATTCAGAAAATCTTCAGAAGCATAGCCCTACACAAGTTCACTTCTCAGTAGGCAGAAAGGCGAAGTCTGAGGGAAATACGATGACAATATACGAAAATAAGAAAATAAGTCTGAAGAGGAAATACAAATTCAAAATGTCACTTTTTTTAAGGGAAACCTGAATAAAAGGCCTCAATCTGTGGACTCTAACTTTCTTTTTAATCCCTGTTTCAAGAAGTTTCAACAATTAACTGTTCTTGCAGTGCTTTTATTTTGACATCCCATAATGTATAAATGGAGAAGAAATAGACTAGTTTTGGAGCAAACGAGAAGCAGAGGGAGTGAAGGTGGAGTATTGATGATCTTTGATATAGCACTCAGAAATATGTTTGGAATTTATAACTGAAATGTAGGCCTATTGTCACGGCCGTGGCCACGGGGACGAGGTGGAACCCAAATGCAGACTCAGACTAGGAGCAAACTTTGATTTAATGTTAAATTCTTGGACAATCCACAAATTCCAAACACTTGACTGACAAAGACCTGACTGCACACAGACTACAGAAGACAAGAACTAACGACTTACTGACAAACTGAGGTAATAATCCTGCAAAGAGCAGTACACAAAACTACCCACAAATTAACAAGACGAACAACAAGGTAACAAGGTAATGACCAAACAAGGAACAGGTGAGGGGCGGAGACACAGACAGTGGACACACATGACTATTCAAAACAAAGAGCACATGGCATACAAACAAATGGGGAATTCAGCGGTCGTAACCCAGTTCCCATTCATCCCTATGGGTGACGTATGAAACGTTTTGTAGCGTTATGTCATTTTGAAAACGCCAAAAGACAACATGGCAGACATAGGAAATGACACGGCCAACACAGGAAGTGACAGACAAGACAAGACAAACAAAAACACTAGACTACAAGAGGAGGAGCAAAATACAAAATACACAAAATACAAGGACAGATACAAAGAAACAATACAAAATAAGAAACAAATACAAAATACACGAAATACAAAGACAGGATCCTGACACTTATAGTGTAAGTCTAGCAGATGTGCCCACTGGAACACCTGTGCTTAAGTGTCCTTAAGAGATGCAGCAAGAGCAGGATCTCCTCCAAAGGGACCTAATTTGACACTTACAAGTCATACAGATTCAGAGTTAAACACATGATGCTTTGTGAGACTTTAGATGTATTTCACACATGTTCTTCGTTACATTCATTCATTCATTCATTCTAAATGCCTTTATGGGGTGCCTGATGAACTTGCCTGATGCAAGTTATACAAATGTTTGTTATCCTATTGTTAACAAGTGTGCTAACACGTCTAATAATTGGCAGCCCATATTTTACAACTATCTTTCACTGTCATCACAGATTATCAGATTGAATGAACAAATGTTACAAACAAACAAACAAACAAACTGTAATATTTGACCACATTATTGTCTTAAAGTGAAAATACAGTGTAATTTAAGCATGTTCCAATAACCATCTGACTGCACTAGATAATGATTGGAACAAAATAATTTAAAACAACATAAGCTGAACGAGCACTTTAGAATGGATCATTCAACATTTGAAACCCAAAGTTAGATTACATGTTCCGTTGACTGTAAACTGTTATCTTTTGCATTCACGTTGGGTCTGTGTTGTCCACTTTAAATGTCAGGAAAAATCAGTGGTGAGAGGGCATGCGTTTTACCTATGCCAACATCTGATATGCTGTTACACAATCACAGCCAGTGTTTGGCGAGAGCAGGAGTACATTTAAACTGAGAATTTTGTCAGGACTCTATAACCTGTTTTTAATGATAATAAATCCTTATTTTTATTTTTACATTTTTGCATTTTTATTACACTACCACTCAAAAATGGCCCACATTGATTTCCTATCCCAGATGTACATGAAATAACTTGTTTCTGATTGGCCCATATGTAAATTTGTATTTTTATTTTCATATCAATATTTTTGTTAAAAAAAAAATCTGTTTCAATTTTTTGTAAAGTAAGCTGTATTTTATAACAAAAACAGTTCTCACTATGAATTGCAATTTTTTTTTTTAGCTTTTAAATCTCATAGCATTACTAAAGATTATTTGTATTAATGTAATTAAAAACATGTTGATATGTTAGGATGTTTATATCAGATCCTTCTCGTTTTCCCTGTGCAAATAAAAAAAATATCAAACCTACTTTGCACTCTAATACTGTCTGCATGCTCTTACTAGTGAACTGTGAGTGGAGACTGTGGTGCCTTGTGGAAGAGTAACCAATACCTGCAGGATCTGGACCTAGGCTTGGTGTGGGTCAGTCATCTTCATGCCATTTCCTGCTGCAGTAAGCGGATCACCATAGACTGTGGTGACCTGCCAGTCAACACACATACAGCCACCGAGAAGCCTTTGGATTAAATGCATTACTGTGAGGAGTAACAGAGCCACATAACAGCAATTCAAAGCCTATAGCCGGTTTTCTACGGTTTAGTACTTACAGTAAGTAGTGTTTGGCTACGTTTTGCAACATGTTTTTGTGATTGTTTGCTCCTGTTTAGTGGGTGTGTCAGAGATGTCACCCTATCAGCACTGAGGTGTATCAGAAACCTGCTTTTTAATGAATACAGTGAGCACCGTGTTCACCTCCAGCTGGAAAATACAAGTAGGAGTGTAGAGTTGAAAACCCCACATTTGTATAAATTTGATTTGGCTTGGATGACAACAAGAAATAAATGTGACGACACTCACAGGTGTGCTTGTGCGAGCAAAAAGCGTTCAGCTCACTCCTGTTTCTGTAGAATTAATAGTGTTGCGCATGCGTCTTCAACTTGGCCCTGGTGCACTGCATCTCCTCTTTTGCACAAGGAGGAGGGAGCCCCTGTTGAAAAGGAATAAACTTTAAGATGGTTATGGTTAAAATCAAGATTTTTGTACTTTTCAGAACATTACATTATGAGCGATAGACATCTTTTCAATAAATTGTCATCAACTAGACAACTGGATCAACTATCTATATTCTTGAATTTCCCCTTGGGGATCAGTAAAGTATCTATCTATCTCCTTTGGCTATCTTTTATTCACCAATCACAATAAATAGGAAACATGCAGAAATTAAAAAATAAGAGATATGGCCCCTGGGTGTCGCTGACCTGCACTGAATCAGACTCATTTTCAGCCCCTCGTACTTGACAGCCGGCCTTGCTCAGAACCACACGAGAGGAGATAGAAACACTGGCTATGGTTAACCAAAATGTTTATTTTAAATTTAGAAAGATGAGAACAGTTTAAAAAAAAGCTGTGAAAGGGGAGGGGTGATCGTTTGATTTATGTATGTAAGTCTTTATAAGAGTAAAGGTAAAGAATAAGAGAAGCAGATTGCCCCTTAAAAGGAAGTCAATTCAATAACTACAAGCATTTGATTCAGGGAATAGGGTCTAGTGCTTTACTAACTGTGAAAAACTGTTATGTCATTCAGTGCAAGATGGCCACAGTACTGTCAGCTAGTGTTTATTATAAGAATAACACACTAGATCACCTTACTGTAGCATTCTTCATTAAGTGAGGAGAATAAGAATTTTAATGTCCCTCTCAGGCTAAGAACAGTGGAACAGAGAGCTGCCCCTTGTATTAGGTCCTCTTAGGAGTTCTCAGGTGTGTAAGACAAAGTCTTCTTAGTTCAGTCAGGACCACTTTGTCAAGAAATAGATTTTTATTACTATTGCATAAAATACATAATTTGGCGGTATGCTCTGTTCTGGGGGCCCCTGCCCTTCCATGTTCAAACACGGAAAGCCCAAGGCAGGGAGAGCAGCAATAAACCCCCGCTGGGGTACAGAACAGAACAAACATCAATGACAGACATTGATAAGTCAGAAGTATGAGGGGGTTACGGGGAGGAGGTGGGTGGCAAAGTTGCAGAAAAAAGCAGATGGCAGCAGAATGGCAAAGGCAGTTTAAGTAAGTGCTCTAAATGATCTCCGCCAATGAAAGCGGGGCTTGGCCGGCTGGCACTCAGCTGGCAATCAGCTGGCAGTCAGCTGAGGAATTTGATTGGCAGTCTGCGGGGCCAACCAGGGAAGCTAGCGAGACTCCGTGACCTGCCTGAACTAACGCTGTGCTCCATTTATGGAACGGGGTGGACTCTGCACTCCAGAGAAAACACTTTATTGCACTTTTTTTGCACATTGTGGTTCCTCTAAAAATTGTAAAAACATGACAAAATACTAAAATACAGTGGTTTAAAACTAACTTGTGGAGAGTTTTTCTCTTGAGTGTGAGTCCACCCGGTTCCATAACTAAGAGGACTAAGAGGACGCACCTGAGAACTCCTAAGAGGACCTAATACAAGGTGCAGCTCTCCTTTGTGCATTTTGGACTAAACGTTTTCCTTTGAGCTTGCGACACCATCCGTCTTGCACAGCACTCTGCACTTTATTGCACTTTTTTTGCACATTGTGGTGCCTCTAAAAATTGTAAAAACATGAAAAAACACTAAAATACAGTGGTTTAAAACGAACTTGTGGAGAGTTTTTCTCTTGAGTGCGAGTCCTCCCCGTTCCATAACTAAGAGAACAGTGGGACATGTCATTCTTAGGATATCTAAAGAAATGTACTTCCTCTGAAAAGGTGTATATAATGATGCCAATTGCACATCATACTCTCATGAACCCAAAGCCATGTTTTTAATACATTTTTCCTCTAGTCAGAACTGTACTGCTCTTGTAGTAATATATATTGTACTGTTGTGTATATCATAACTAAATATGTATAGTGCCATAGCAATAGTTCAGCACATTAACAGACTTGGTGCACACCTGATTTATAGAATTTTTACGGAATGGATAGTCACATTATCTCGACCAATGGGAAACAGCCCATTTCTGCCAGGATTCTGCTGCCATAGACCTCAATTCTGCAGAATGAGCCTCCCCCTCCACCCATCTATTGAGCTCTATTCCTACTCGAGACTATATTGAAGAGTAAGACATTTTGGTTCAACCATAGGCCTATAGGTTTCCTTGAAGAGAGAATTAGCACTAACAACTAACCCAGAATTTTGAACGCTCCAAATATCATCACAAAAACTGGAACATCAACAGACACCTTACGACACAGCACTGATGTGTATGAAAAGTGGTTTAAACTGTGCGTTTTGAATTGTTGGACAGACAGATGTCGGCGAAAACATAACCTCCTTGGCGGAGGTAACAACATGTCTCCTATTCCTAATGAATATATGGAATATATATATCCCTATCCCTTTAGAATCACAATCTGTTTACTTGCATTTCAGTTCAAAGTTTATCTAAAATACCAATGACGTGATGTAACTGATATGCCATCCGTTACTACCTTCTTTTCAACCACTAGATTTACAAGAAATCAGACTATACTTGTACGGTGACTGCCCTCCCCTGCTACATATCTTATCTGTGTTCTGAAATCTGTTGGTTGAGGTCAAAGTGCCTGTCTGTTGGTTGAGGTCAAAGTGCATAGAGCAAAAAGCTTTACACACACACACACACACACACACACACACACACACACACACACACACACACACACACACACACACACACACACACACACACACACACACACACACACACACACACACACACACACACTTACACTTTACTGTAGTGTATACAACATCCAGACAGATAAGTCATTTTATACACTAACCTCTGATTTCAACAAGGGGCACAATGTTGATTATCACACTTGAAGAATCTTATTTATGATGTCTTCTAAGATTTGTTAAAAGATAGCCCTTTCAGCCCACAACAGAAAAAAAGACAGTTCAGGTAATCTGGTAAACAGACTACTGTCTTGAATGGAGAATCACATTCACTTTCTGACATTGAATTCATTCTTCCCAGATATATACAGTAAATAGGCCAAAATCAACTTCATCTGTGTCTTGTACTTCACTAGACCTTAATATATTCAGTGTTTTCATTTGCACACCGAGAATGGTTGGTTGATGTGATTCTAACACGTCAACATCTGCACACTCCTCACTCTTCAAGCTTATGAGAGATTGAACTTTCATTGTTTAATTTCGGTGTAACACCCATGATTAATTAGTTAACTTAAGTCCAACCCTTTTCTAAATGCTCTGCTGGGCACAATGTCATATTATATCGCATTGTGAAAATAGTAGAATGTCGGGGGAAAGCCCACAAAGAAACTTGCTCTGCACGCTGGTGAGAAGACATTATTGATCATGTATAAAAAATGCCAAATTCCAATCATGACGAGTTCAATGGACACAAAGTCTGATGTAATTCTGCACTAATGCACGTCTGTTACTACAGTACTTTCTTCTAATCCACTTGATTTACAAGAAATCAGCCCATAATGTACGTGTGGTGTCTTGTCCACACACTACTCCTGTTTGCTTTTTAAAAAAAAATTTCACCAAGTGAAATAAGCGTCTGTTATTACTTTCTTCGAATCCATTTGACTTACAAGAAATCAGCCCATGTTGTGGTATTTTGACACCAAGTTATGGCCGTGTTTATTAGTGTGCACCTGTTTTTATTGGAGGTCATAAAGCACAACGTCTGACACACCTTACACTACTGAACGTGTGTGACTTAACCAACCCCATATAAAAGCATCACTACTCTGCTCCTCAGCACATGGAAGGATATACACTGCCACTTACCTAAGGTAAGAAACTCTGAACATTGATAGGTGCCAGAAACAGGGATGAATATATATCCCCACTATTGCTGTCAAAATAATAACAAAAAATGCTTTCCATGACAGGTCAGTAAGTTCATTATTTTGCATCAGCAGTCATTTTAAGCTGTCTCATGATAGGAATAACAGCTAGGCTTAGTTGTTTAGGCAGGGCCACAGTCAGCATTTGAAAACTACCGTTTAATGTCCATGATCATGCACTGGAAATTTTTCAACACACAGTACAGTGAAGGGTACATTATGTGGCAAGAGTTAGAGTGATTTAAACTCGTTTTATGGTTAGACTGAAAAGGCCTTGGCCTAATCTACTAAGGGGGAAAAAAGTTTTATCCTTAGGCTAATGATTCTCAACTTATCAGAGATGTATAATGTACTGAGGTAGAGGCTTGGAGTAGAAGTAAAAGTACAATATCAAAATAGTGACTTGAGTAGAAGTTGAAGTGTTCTACCATGCTTATGTGGAAGTATGACACCATAATGTAGATGAGATGTTGCATGCAGTGGGTTTCCAAGGGTGACACATATTTGCACTGTACATGCATTGGTGTTGTGCTTGTGTGTTATTAGGGTGAATGCTGGGTGTGAGCACGTGTGTGTGTGTGTGTGTGTGTGTGTGTGTGTGTGTGTGTGTGTGTGTGTGTGTGTGTGTGTGTGTGTGTGTACTCCATATAGGGTTGAACTTTATCACATCCGAATGAGGGAAACTTTGCTCAGGATGTGGGAAAAGTACTGGTACAGGCCCTACACCCACACCTTAGTGCCCCCAAACCAAATTGCCTTGCCGATGGCTTCAAATGTAGGGCAATACAAATTCATAAAGCTTAAATAAATAGACAAATTAATGGATTTTTTTAAGTAACTTAAAGTGTTGCTCCAGAGTGATTTCAAGCATAGCCCTGTTCAAGGGCTAGCAATGCAAAACATTCAAGGCTCTAGGTCAGTAGTGTCATTTTTTCTGCGGGGGTTCGGGGTGTCACTCCCATCAAAATTTGAAAAGTGGTCTGATGAACATGCAATTTTAACGTAGTTTTAGAAAGAAAAGAACGGAATTACCATGAGTCAAGTCAAGATGATGTGTCTGCATGTTGATGTTTAAATGTATAGGCTATTAAAAAGTCAGCCTGAAAGGACAGTGCATCCTCTGCCAAAGGACACCACAACCATACTGTCCATCTCAAAAGGTGGCAAACTTTTTGACATGCTGCCTGAAATGGTTTTGTTCGTTGGGTGCTGTTGCTTAATTAATTATGCATGGTCCTCATTTCCAAAATGAAAATGTAAAAACCCTTTCTGGCTATGCAAAGTCACTATTATCTTCTGATCATGTACATTTTTTTTAATCAAATATATATAGGCCTAGGATAGTTTGAAGATTTAGAATGAATTAGGCTAATGAATCATTCTATTCGTAACACAAGAATATGAGTTGTGATAGAGAAGCGCAATCCCTTTTTTTGTGTATGTGAGAGAAGTGCTGAAAAGGGTTGCAACTAATAATGTCAATTTGATATTTTAGACCAAGACACCCTGTTTTTGAAAGAGCCAAGCAGACGTTCTTCAAGGATGACAGGAAAGAGGAATATGAAGAAGAGCAGCAAATCACCTCAGAAACGGAAGAATGAAGACAGAGAAGAAAAACGTAGGACAATTATTGGGCTGTTCTGCCCTCTACTCTCTCCTTGCTTCACTCACATGGATGCCTCTCTCATGGGGCTTTCCTGCACTCATCTCTCTCCTCTATAAACTCATGGGCTTTCCTGCACTCATCTCTCTCCTCTATAAACTCATGGGGCTTTCCTGCACTCATCTCTCTCCTCTATAAACTCATGGGCTTTCCTGCACTCATCTCTCTCCTCTATAAACTCATGGGCTTTCCTGCACTCATCTCTCTCCTCTATAAACTCATGGGGCTCTGCTGCACTCATCTCTCTCCTCTATAAACTCATGGGCTTTCCTGCACTCATCTCTCTCCTCTATAAACTCATGGGGCTCTGCTGCACTCATCTCTCTCCTCCATAAACTCATGGGGCTCTGCTGCACTCATCTCTCTCCTCTATAAACTCATGGGCTTTCCTGCACTCATCTCTCTCCCTCTATAAACTCATGGGGCTCTGCTGCACTCATCTCTCTCCTCTATAAACTCATGGGGCTCTGCTGCACTCATCTCTCTCCTCTATAAACTCATGGGCTTTCCTGCACTCATCTCTCTCCTCCATAAACTCATGGGGCTCTGCTGCACTCCATCTCTCTCCTCCATAAACTCATGGGGCTCTGCTGCACTCATCTCTCTCCTCTATAAACTCATGGGCTTTCCTGCACTCATCTCTCTCCTCTATAAACTCATGGGGCTCTGCTGCACTCATCTCTCTCCTCTATAAACTCATGGGGCTCTGCTGCACTCATCTCTCTCCTCTATAAACTCATGGGGCTCTGCTGCACTCATCTCTCTCCTCCATAAACTCATGGGGCTCTGCTGCACTCATCTCTCTCCTCCATAAACTCATGGGGCTCTGCTGCACTCATCTCTCTCCTCTATAAACTCATGGGGCTCTGCTGCACTCATCTCTCTCCTCCATAAACTCATGGGGCTCTGCTGCACTCATCTCTCTCCTCTATAAACTCATGGGGCTCTGCTGCACTCATCTCTCTCCTCCATAAACTCATGGGGCTCTGCTGCACTCATCTCTCTCCTCTATAAACTCATGGGGCTCTGCTGCACTCATCTCTCTCCTCTATAAACTCATGGGCTTTCCTGCACTCATCTCTCTCCTCTATAAACTCATGGGGCTCTGCTGCACTCATCTCTCTCCTCTATAAACTCATGGGGCTCTGCTGCACTCATCTCTCTCCTCTATAAACTCATGGGCTTTCCTGCACTCATCTCTCTCCTCCATAAACTCATGGGGCTCTGCTGCACTCGTCTCTCTCCTCCATAAACTCATGGGGCTCTGCTGCACTCATCTCTCTCCTCTATAAACTCATGGGCTTTCCTGCACTCATCTCTCTCCTCTATAAACTCATGGGGCTCTGCTGCACTCATCTCTCTCCTCTATAAACTCATGGGGCTCTGCTGCACTCATCTCTCTCCTCTATAAACTCATGGGCTTTCCTGCACTCATCTCTCTCCTCTATAAACTCATGGGGCTCTGCTGCACTCATCTCTCTCCTCCATAAACTCATGGGGCTCTGCTGCACTCATCTCTCTCCTCCATAAACTCATGGGGCTCTGCTGCACTCATCTCTCTCCTCTATAAACTCATGGGGCTCTGCTGCACTCATCTCTCTCCTCCATAAACTCATGGGGCTCTGCTGCACTCATCTCTCTCCTCTATAAACTCATGGGGCTCTGCTGCACTCATCTCTCTCCTCCATAAACTCATGGGGCTCTGCTGCACTCATCTCTCTCCTCTATAAACTCATGGGGCTCTGCTGCACTCATCTCTCTCCTCCATAAACTCATGGGGCTCTGCTGCACTCATCTCTCTCCTCTATAAACTCATGGGGCTCTGCTGCACTCATCTCTCTCCTCCATAAACTCATGGGCTTTCCTGCACTCATCTCTCTCCTCCATAAACTCATGGGCTTTCCCTGCACTCATCTCTCTCCCCTATTAACTCATGGGGCTGTGTGCTTCTTCTCTTGCATTTCTGGTTCTCAGGTCTTGATCAATCAATTAAAGTCCCACTTGAAAATCCATCTGTGTTCTTTATAACATAAATAAAAGTTTTATGAATTCAAATGATTAAACTCAAAAGTGCGATAGACAGTGTCATCTACACTACTCCTGCCCGCAGCTGAGTTCAAACTGCCCATTCTCGCAAGATTTGCTTTTGGTCCCGTCAGACCCCCTGGGACCCAATCCCAATGCAGGCCTCTAGTGGGTGTTACAATCTACAGTGTTGTGTGTGTGTGTGTGTGTGTGTGTGTGTGTGTGTGTGTGTGTGTGTGTGTGTGTGTGTGTGTGTGTGTGTGTGTGTGGTGGTAGAGAGTGAGTGAGTGATTGAATGTGTGTGTGTCTGTGTATTCCAGGTGTTATGCTGTGATTTGTGAAAGTGCTGGAAAGGGATGCAACTAATAACGTCAATTTAATATTTTAGACCAAGATCACCAAGAGACAAAAGGAAAGAAACCGAAGAAAGAAGCAAGAGAAGAGAAAAGTAGGAAAATCATTTCAATCACAGGGCTCTCCTGCCCTCCAATCTCTCCTTGTCTGTGATGTGCTCCTCTGTCATGGGACTTTCCTGCACTCAGCTCTCTCCTCTATTACTGTAACTCACGTGTCCATCTGTGCTTCACTTTCTCTGCAATGGAGATGAGATGAGAGAGCGGGCTCCAATTCAAAAAAGTAATACATTGAAAAGAGTGCGAAGACTTTCAGGGTCAGTGGCGGTACTAGATCAATTTACAAGGGCGGCCAAGGCTAAGACCCCCCCTCCCCCTCGTGAGGTTGAGTTAGGCATGTTGATTTGTTGTTTTGTTTTTAATCATCCTGAGTACATAGTAGTGTATGTTGTGTGTGGTGTCAAGCTGCTGGAACCTTCAATTTCCCCTCGGGGATCAAGTGTTCTGTTCACTCAAAAATTGGTATAAAATAGCCTGATACTGTTCATAGACCACATAGACATAAGGCTTCATGATATTTCAGATAGCCAGCAAGACAACAGAAATGTTCCCTGTAATGTAGCCTACGCTATTAGTATTAGCCAAAGATATGTGTGTCAGTCTATAGAATTTTAACTAGCCTATATATTCACCAAGGCCATGTAAGCGCTCTGACTTTTAACTCAATTTTTGGAGCTTAAACAAAAAGACACCCAAATTGAGTACCATAGCCTAATAAACCAACTAACAATTAGCCTATGTTTTTTATACAACAGCATTTCTCCTCATGCTACATTATGCATGCACCTTAACTGTGAGTTTGCAAGGGTGGTGCATGTTTACAATGTCTACATATCAGTGTTGTGCTTATGTGTCTGTGTGTGTGTGTACTATAATGGTGCATGCTGTTTGTGTGTGTGTGTGTGTAAGAGAGAGAGAGAGTGTGTGAGTGAGTGTGTGTGTGTGTGAGCGAGTGAATGTGTGTGTGTGTGTGTGTGTGTCTGTGTACTCCAGATGTCATGCTGTGATTTGTGAGAGTGCTGGAAAGGGTTGCAACTAATAATGTCAATTTGATATTTTAGACCATGATCACAAAACCCTGATTCAGAAAGAGCCAAGCAGACGGTCTTTGAGGATGACAGGAAAGAGGGAGATGAGCAGCGATTCACCTCTGAAACGGAAGAAGGAAGAGGGAGAAGAGAAAGTAGGAAAATTATTTCAATCACAGGGATCTCCTGCCCTCACTTTCTCCTTGCTTCACTCACATGGATGTCTGTACTCCTCTGTCTTGGGGCTTTCCTGCACTCATCTCTCTCCTCTATAAACTCATGGGGCTTGCAGTCAGTTCTCTCCTCTATAAACTCATGGGCTCTCCTGCACTCATCTCTCTCCTCTATAAACTCATGGGCTTTCCTGCACTCATCTCTCTCCTCTATAAACTCATGGGCTTTCCTGCACTCATCTCTCTCCTCTATAAACTCATGGGCTTTCCTGCACTCATCTCTCTCCTCTATAAACTCATGGGCTTTCCTGCGCTCATCTCTCTCCCTCTATAAACTCATGGGCTTTCCTGCACTCATCTCTCTCCTCTATAAACTCATGGGCTCTGCTGCACTCATCTCTCTCCTCCATAAACTCATGGGGCTCTGCTGCACTCATCTCTCTCCTCCATAAACTCATGGGGCTCTGCTGCATTAAAATGAATGCTAGAGATGGCACAATAGCTTTTCATGCAATGTTACTTTTTTCTTTGTCATCCCTGCATTCTGAAAAGTAATTTTTCTATTAACTCTTGCCCACAGTGGTTCCGGTGCCAAAGAATTTTTCAACAAAACCTAATAGTCTCACTTCTGTGACACTTTGTTGGGATCCACCTGCCAACATCAACACATTTGAAGTGACCTACTCCAGTGATAATCATTCATGGACACATATTATCACAGGTTCCAGTTCTACAGTGGTCAGGTGTCTGCAACAAAGGCAAAGAGTACCTATTCAGCCTGGTCTCTGTTGGTGAGAATGGAGCTCACAGTGAAGTAACGCAAGTGTCCCATTTGACAGGTTGGTTTTTTTCAGATGTATTTAATTAAACTTCAGAGTTGTACATATCAGTCAAATAACTTTTAAGGTTGTGTGCACTGCAGAGCCTGGCCCGTCTAAAACAGACAAAAAGAAAATGTCCACAGAGACCATCAATAAATCCAAAAAGACACTAAAGGACACCAATCGCTCTACCAAAAACGCTTCAAAAGGTAAAAGAACATGTGACTCTCATTGACTTTATTTGGCTTTTAAGAGTTTGTTGTCAAAGGGAACATATGACCATAGTACATACAATATAGACTGACTACATTATTAGCATATATTAACTTTTTTAGGAAGCAGAGTCATTCCCCATATTACCTGGAGTTCCATACATGTGAATGACTTACTATTCAACCACACTGCATTCCAGTGCCTAAGCCAAGCTAAAGTGAATAACCCGTTATCCCGAGACAGTTACAGTATTTTACAGTTACAGTGCTACCTCTCTTTATCAAGGAATCTTAGTCACATGACTACTGTGAATCTATGTCTGGTGTCAGCCATTTGTGCAAAGTACAGAGGTGCAGTAGGAAGGGGCTACATTGGACGGATAGCGGTGGGATCAACACCCAAGAGAAACTGGGCAAAATACCTGCCGAGAGGCGTCTCAATATGGCGCCCGAGTGACGTGACTTGCCTTACAAGGACTTTGCTCAAACACATATGAAAGCAAACTGGGTTTTTAGTTTGACTGGTAATTTACAGCCAAATGACTGTTAATGACTGTGGCACTTGGCAAGGCGGATCCAAAAGAATGTTTCTCAATTTCTTAAATCTATTGTTGGAAGTACTCAGAATAATCCCTTTAATCTGCATGTGCAAATAATTCATCATTCTAAGATAAAAAAAGGCTCAAAGGATGTTACAAAGAGTATCACTTATACACTTGCATATCTTCAAAATTGTCAAATAACAATACTGTTCCCTACAGTTCCTGTTCCTCAGAATTTTTCAGTGAAGGCCCTTACCCCCACCTCAGTGTCTCTTGTTTGGGATTCTCCTTCCTTCATAAAAACATTTGAAGTGAGTTACTCCAGCGGACCAAGAACATGGGTCCAGAAAACCACAGGATACAGTTCTGCAGTGGCAAAGGATCTGGATCCAGGCACAGAGTACACATTCAGTCTTGTTTCTGTTAGTGAAGATGGGGTTTGCAGTACTGCAGTAGATAAGTCTTACTGGACAGGTAAGCACTGAAATTAATTTGGGGTAATCATTAGCCACTAATAGTGACTTGTAAGGCATGTGTTATGTGTTAATATCATTCATTTGTTAGGCATGAATTCACATATTTCTTATTCATGATGAATTAGGCTCTTCTACCTAGGGGGCAAAACCCCTTTTATCGGGAAAATCAGACATGGGCTGCAGTAAAATGTTGTTATACAAAAACTATAAAAGCGCTCAGAGAGCGCAGACCTCCACCAAGCCAATGCGTTCACAGATGGTGCTCTGGATCACCTATCGCCACCAAAATCAAATCAGTTCTTCTTTGTCACAATACAAATGTTGTCTGGAAATTTCATGCAAATCCGTGCAGTACTTTTCGAGTTATGATGTACACAGACACACAGACAAACAAACAGACAGACAGACACACGCCAGCGAAAACATAACCTCCTAATAATGAAATCTAGGATGTCCCAGGATCAAAACCTGTGTGCACAACCTGGTCAACAAACTGTTGTTTATGTGTTACCTCGGCGCAAATTAGACCATTGCTATACTCCCTTCCGCGATGGGTACAAGCCCCTCCTCCGCCCACCGTTTGGCAAATCGGATCATTCCTCTATCCTGCTCCTTCCAGCTTACAAGCAGAAACTGAAGCAGAGCCCACCCACTGTCAAAACCATTCGCTGCTGGTCTGAGGAATCAGACAGTGCAATGCAAGGCTGCTTTGAATGCACTGACTGGGACATGTTCCGTGATTCATCAAATGGGGATATAAATGTATACACAGAGACAGTCACAGGATTCATTCAGAAGTGTGTAGAAGACATTGTTCCATCAAAAACAGTCAAAATGTATCCAAATCAAAAAACATGGATAAATAGCCAAGTAAAATCTGCTCTCAGAGCCCAGGATTGTGCATTTGCCTCTGGAAACAAAAGCTGGAGAAAAAAGCCAGATATGACCTGCGAAAAACTATCAAAACAGCAAAAAGAGAATATAGGCACAAGATTGAGGAACAGCTGGAAGGGAATGACTCAAGAAATATGTGGCAGGGACTGCACATGATTTCAGATCTGAAGGGGAAGAAATCCAACATCCAAGTCTCTCACCCCTCACTTGCAGACGAGCTGAACCAGTTCTATACACGTTTTGAGGTCAACACCATACCTCCAGTAAGAAGATCCCCCTACATTTCTCACCTCTCTGATCCAGGCCTAATGCTCACAGTGGCTGATGTGCAGAAATCTTTCAAGCAAGTCAACATTCGGAAAGCAGCAGGACCTGATGGAATTCCAGGCCGTGTATTCAAAGTGTGTTCAGAGCAACAGGCTGGTGTGTTTACAGACATCTTCAACTTCTCCCTGTCCATGAGTGTTGTGCCAAGCAGCTTTAAGTCATCTGTTATTGTTCCAGTGCCTAAGAAAAAAACAAATCACCAGCTTAACGACTGGCGACCTGTGGCCCTCACCCCCATCGTGAGTAAATGTTTTGAAAGGCTTGTGAAGAACATCATCTGCAAAATGATTCCACCTGCGCTTGACTGTCACCAGTTTGCCCACAGACAGAACAGATCAACTGATGATGCCATCACCAGCGCACTGCATACCTCCCTAACTCACCTGGAGAAAAAAGACACTTACGTAAGGATGCTGTTTGTGGACTACAGCTCGGCCTTTAACACCATTGTCCCCAGTATACTCGACGGCAAGCTCAAGAGTTTAGGCATGCACAGCGGCCTTTGCAGCTGGATACTGGACTTCCTCTCTGCACGAAAATAGGTGGTGAGAATGGGCTCCATCACATCGTCCTCTTTGACCATCAGCACGGGAGCTCCGCAAGGTTGTGTTCTGAGCCCTCTCCTCTACTCTCTGTATACGCATGACTGTGTGGCTATACACAACACCAACACCATCATCAAGTTTGCAGATGATACCACTGTTATCGGTTTAATCACAAACAATGATGAAAGAGCCTACAGAAAAGAAATCGACAGCCTTATGCATTGGTGCAAAGAAAACAACTTGTCTCTGAATGTGTCCAAGACAAAGGAAATAATTATTAACTTTAGGCGGAAAGAACAGCAGTTTGAAGCCATTAACATCAATGGTGAGACAGTGGAGAGAGTGAGAGACTTCAAGTTCCTTGGCGTTACCATCTCAGAAGACCTCACCTGGGACAGTCACACTCACAACATTGTTAGAAAAGGCCAGCAACATCTTTACCACCTTAGACGATTGAGAAAGTTTGGTATGCGACCCAAGATCCTGAAGTCTTTTTACAGAGGCACCATTGAGAGCATCCTGACAGGGACCATAATCGCATGGTATGGGAACTGCTCTCAATACAACAGGAAAGCACTTCAGAGAGCTGTGTGTACAGCACAGACCATATGCGGATGTGACTTACCCTCCATACTGGAGCTATTTGAGGGAAGATGCATCAGGAAGGCAAAAAAAATCTTGAATGATCCTAGTCATCCCAACCATGAACTATTTGAGCTATTACCATCTGGCAAACGGTATAGAAGTTTGAAAGCTCGCACTACCAGACTCCAAAGTAGCTTTTTTCACCAAGCTAATAGATTGCTGAACTCATGCTGAAGACAATAAGGCACTTTTTTTGCACTGCACATACACAGACACACACACATACACACACACCCACCCACCCAACCACACACACACCCCTTTCATTTATTTATCTTTTTGAGGAGACAAAACACGAGAATCTTTACTCTTTTATAGACTTCAGACCTATGATGAGAATTAATAAAGATATCTTGAATCTTGAATCTTATGTCCTATTATCAGTCTATAGAATATTGTCAAAAAATAACTAATAGATATCTTCACAATTGGCATGCTGACTATTGATGTTAAAATAAAACTTTTTTGTATTTGAATTTTTCTAAAATACTTTGTAAACTCCTGTAAATGAGCCATTACCTAATGCAATATACCATATTTGGCATATGTTTTAGGTCATGGGACAGGTAGGTTTACTTGGCACCAACCACAAAAATAAGCTATTTGTGAGAAGTAAGGCTATGTTGAATTATGAAATTAGTTTCATACTAAAACAGTTACAGACTTTCATCTCCATGCTGTTACTTTGCACCATGCACTGTTGCCTCATTGCACCTTTTTGTAACTCAGTAGTACTATTGCACTCCGGCAACATACCTCAAGGACTTTCTGAGACTGACAGTCTAGAAATGCATGCTCACAGTGCCTATGTTATGTTGCCAGTTATTATGTCACCGATATACATTTGTTATCGTACCTGATATCTTGATATCAATTGCACTTTATGTCCTAGTGAGTTGTGATGTCTTAAATACATTTATATATATATAGTTATTAGTGCTGTCAAGCGATTAAAATATTTAATCGCGATTAATCACATTTTTGCCGTAGTTAACTCATAATTAATCGCGATTAATCGCAAGTTTCTTTCTATTCTAAATGTCCCTCGATTTCTTTTTGTCCCATTTTTATTTATTTATTTTCATTTTAATGCTGTCATCAGCATTCATTGGTGGGGGTGAATACCAATTTAAAATAAAAGAAAACCCAGTTACAGCATCAGAAATTATCAAAATGTTCAAGTACTGCCAGAGAGATGTTGATGTCTTTTATGTTGCTAGTTCACAAGTTTACAAAAAAAAAAAAAAACCTGGATGGTGGCCCTTTAAATTATACTAACCTATAGCCTATTTTAAAGAGGCTCAATGAAAATATGGCATTATGGTCTACATGAGTAAACCTACATTGCATGAGCATCTCTTTAAAATGCATTTTGCCATATTGGCAATTGCCCTGCAAGAAGCTCTCATTTTAGTGACAAGGTCATACGTTCAGAATCAGGTAGGCTATATCCGTCTCGTTTGCACAAATTCTCTCTCTCAGTTGCGCTCCAACCCGTTTCACCTCTCTCACTCGCGCTGCAATTTTGAAACTGATATTAGCCTATTTGCGGGGTAGGCCTATTCAGTTCAAGAGAAGGGATTTCTAAGTGACAACATTAATCCTCTAGCTAGTTAACAACCTAAATATGCTAACATGCGAGTGAGCGTCAACGATTGTGTCGGTAAAATATTTGTTTTCACTGACATCAAATGACGCTCACAAACATTCTCTCTCTCAGTTGCGCTCCGACCTGTTTCACCTCTCTCACTCGCGCTGCAATTTTGAAACTGATATTAGCCTATTTGCGGGGTATTCAGTTCAAGAGAAGGGATTTCTAAGTGACAACATTAATCCTCTAGCTACTTAACAACCTAAATATGCGAACATGCGAGTGAGCGTCAACGATTGTGTCGGTAAAATATTTGTTTTCACTGACATCAAATGACGCTCACAAACATTCTCTCTCAGTTGCGCTCCGACCTGTTTCACCTCTCGCGCTGCAATTTTGAAACTGACATTAGCCTATTTGCGGGGTATTCAGTTCTAGAGAAGGGATTTCTAAGTGACAACATCAATCCTCTAGCTAATTAACAACCTAAATATGCGAACATGCGAGTGAACGTCAACGATTGTGTCGGTAAAATATTTGTTTTCACTGACATCAGAGCAGCAGAGCAGAGTGCAGACACCCGTGCCGTGTGTGCAGTGCGTGTGTAGGCTACTGTAGGCATGAGTAGTCTAGGTCCTAGGCTAAGCAGTAGGCCTATTTCAAGCCTAATACAAACACAGGACATACTGAAACGTCGGGAGGTGTTGGAGTGTCGGGAGATGTTTTTTTTCACATTCCATTGATAATGGCGGGTCAAATGCGTTAATCGCGCGTTGACGGCGTCAAAATGGGTTTGCGTTAACGCCGTTATTAACGCGTTAAACTGACAGCACTAATACTTATATGTCAAATTTTTAACTTTGTTGCAGAGAAACGCATTTTCAGTCTGCTTGCAATGTACTGTTGCAGAGTTGATTGACAACAAAGTTCGCTTTGACTGACCTTTGAGATTAAATGTAAATGTTGACAATCTTGGGATACACTATATGTTAGAGCTATATGGTTGCTAATTGAGAATCAATGCATTTCAATGTAATGCAAATACCCTAGAGGATTGTGCACTGTATATGGTGTAGAAAAAGTACACTTGTCTCAGTGCACAATAACTCTCATCTACAGGGTGTAGGCTTCTAAAATATTATAGTATAGGCTGACTAGCTACTATTTACCCTTAAGGTAGGTTACAGATGGAAATGTTATCATTATTGCATAGGCCTATTCAAGGCTATGATGCCTCATTTATGTATACTCATGATAGTTCATAAAACGTGTAAAAAAGTTTTATATTAACATGAATAGTCAGCATGACAGTTTTGGAGGGGATATCTATTGGTACATTTTTTACCCTGTTCAGCTTTAAAAGCTATAATCCGGCGTGAATCAACACCTAGCCCTGCTGTTTTATACTGCTAAGCGCTACTGAAAGCCACCTCAATGATAAAATTTTGTGCATCGTAGACCGAGTTTGCGAAACGGCAGCTAACACTAAGTGAATGAGGCATGTCAAAAACGAAACCTAATCGATTTGCTTTCATTTTGAAATGCCCCATTCTGTTAACGTTAGCTGCCGTTTCGCTATCTCAGTCTGCCTTGCATGAAATCCACTGATTGAGGTGGCTAACAATAGTGCTTGGCACTACAAAATAATAGGACTACGTGTTGATTCACACCGGCTTTCTCCTTTAAAATGTCGCTCCATACAATGGTGCATAAAGTGGAGGTAACACATAAACACAAACTCCACATTGGGTTTAATGAAGGTCTGTTTACTACTACTTAACCAAAAGGGGCATGTCTGCTTTGAACCCAATGTGATATTGACACAGGAAGGAGCGCCTTTTGAATCGTCTTGGTTTGATCAACTGTCTGATTATACCACTCCTTGCTCAAATTTCTTATTACTATTACACTATTTAGAACATGCATTATTTTTCAGGTAACTACATGGCTATGAAATAGTTCCACTTTTCCGTCCATATTTCGACTTGCATATCAATTCGCCCAACTTGCTCTCACTTTTAAATAAACTGTCAAGTTTAGCAGGATCACAATTTAGTGGCACGGACAATGTTCATGACACAGCAATAATGTAACTTGTATTTTTTTTTTTTTTTTAACTCTGCTACACCTCTTTTGGAAGTATGGGGAATGGTGACTTATATATATTTATGTTCTATCTGTTTTATGTAGAGCCTGCGCCCCTGAAAATGTCCAAGTTAGGCATGTCACTGCAACATCGATCACACTTAGTTGGGATAAACCAGATACAAAGACATACCATGTGACATGTAAGTCTAACGCTCAAAGCAGTCAGCAGAAGACAACAGAGGACAACACAGTCATGTTTGAAGATCTAAAACCAGGAGTCAGATACTCCTTTCACATTGTCTCTGTCCTCATGAATGGGAAAAGAGCAGACCTGTTACCATTAGTGCTGACACAGGTGAGTGTGATTTCAAAACCTTTTACCATGACCTCAAGAGATTGCTTTGACACGTGACAAGTTGGTTAGATGCGCCTTTAAGCACCTTTAAAAAGCAAAGAACTAGGGTATGTTTGGCAAGTTATCATGGGCTGGCATACATGTATAGTTTTATTTGCCTTGTTGTTGAGCTGGTTGATATTACTATGCTGAAAAAGTTCCAGTATGTTCCAAATACCACATAAAATGTGACAAAAACTCTATTGTGTCACGATAATTGTTTTGGAACATCAATGGACACTGTGCATTAGGATGCATCAAATTTGATTGGGAAATTTAGGTTTGAAAACATCAAGTTGGCTGGCCTTGCATTTTGTTCCAATTGATAGAAAAATGACTTTTGCAAAATTTTGAGAAATTTCATTGAGATTTAGTGGTGGCACCAGACCTCTGTTTTTTGTTAGCTTAAGCGCTAATAATGCTAGTGGCCACCAATCGAGTTCTAAGGTAACAAAAACTGCAGCTCAAGAAAACTGAGGTGACCTTTCTGTTTTTGCGTTTAACGTGTTTTAATGCATATTATAACTAACATATATGTACTTAGTACATGTACATATTTATAGGTATTTTCTGCTCATTACACCTAGCAAAGCCCTAAGCATTTTGGAGGTTTAGTTAAGCTAGAAAAGCCTATCCAAAATAAATCATTAATAGCTTCACAACTAATCTTGGTATGTATGGATAGGTAAGACCCAGAGAACATGTAAGCAGTCTATTGTCTAGGTGTTCCTTTACCTTTAGATTATAAATATAAAAAATAAATTTGTTACCCTCGACTAAAATGTATTCTTAATTATAAAATAGATAACACCCTCATGCCAATGATTATATCCACCAAAATGCCACAAGGATATGATAGTTATAATATGCGTTAAAACATGGCAAACACAAAAACAGAAAGATCACCTCAGTTTTCTTGAGCTGCAGTTTTTGTTACCTCAGAACTTCATAGGTGACCACTAGCATTGTTAGCTCTCAAGCTAACAAAAAACAGAGGTCTGGTGGCACCCTTAAACCATCATGTATCAGAAAAATATTTTGCATTGTGTTGTTTTTATCTGTATTGGAACACTTTTATCACCCAGACATATTAAAATTCAAGATTTGCTTTAGTTGATGCACCCTATTGCGCATGTTTTAAAATAAAGTTTTGAGTTTGTTTTAATCTTTAGAGCCCTATAGGTTATTTTCTGTGTAATTTCACTAACTTAACTTCTGAGCTATTATCTCAGTCATTATAAGGCCCAAGAGCACATACTACAGCTTGTTTTTTTACAGTACAGAGGATAAATTGTTTGTAGAAGACCCATGGCAGCATGATTTTCCTCTCCAGGAGTCTGAAAACAACTACTGGTGTGGGGAAAATATATATTTAGTATTATTTTTTTTGCCTGGGAGTTCCCATACTCCTTTGAGCGCTTATTTAATTTTCCTCTGCAAAGCAGCATGGTGACCATGGCTGATTTTCTCGCCTGCTTTCGGTATCCAATCACAGAACAAAAAGGATTTGTACGGCCCTCGATTGCATTTTACGTCACGTGGTGGCTCTGGTATTGGCTCCGAGGTATGTACAGACGGTATTATAGACATTCATAGCGCCCAATAAACGGCTCTGGACAATCGTAAACGATGCTTCCGCTACGAGAAACGCAATAGGTAGGTCTCCGGACTAAATATCACTTGGGACTTTTAGTTTGGCATTCGCCAGGCTAATTATTTTCATTATTTAGAGACAATTCAGAAATTTGATATATTTTCAAAACTGGATTCCTTGGGAAACACTTATCATAGAAAGGAGTGCCACACACTATTCAACTCAGTAGGTTCTGCTGTTTATTTTGGTATGCAGTGCTGCAGCCCAAGTGTGCTCACAAGTGTTGTTGTAAAGGGACACCAGGCAGGACTACGTTTTTCTAACTCCGGAGCTCCACCTACAGTCGCCAAAATATTTCGGATTTTGCTGAATTTTTTACTGTGTGCTTATATAACCCTGCGTTATATGTAAGCAGAGAGACTACGCCACTTAAGGCCCTACCCCTTAAGACTTTGTGACCGAATTGTGGAATCCCCAAAACAGGTACATAGATATATATGAGAGAAATGACAGAATTGTATTCCAGAGACTGAGCAATATTTATTTTAAAGAAATAGCAAATTTAAGTTAAAACAGTCAAGTGCTTCCATAAATAAAACTTTATTCATCATCACACATGCAATATGTAAAACATGCATAAGCATTAGTAAAAGCATAGAAGAAACAGAAGAGGCAAGAAGGGTACTGGCAGCCCAATATAGTAGCTAGGGTTAAGTCAACTATTATGCAGCCAATGAGAGTGGTTACCTTCAACACCGCAACCACGCCACGTGCATCAACATCTCAAAGTGCAACACACACACAGCAAACTACCAAAGTACGCCTAGTTCACCTCATACAGTGTAGGAAAAGGAACCCAGCATCCCCACACCAGTACCACGTTCACGGGCTCTGTTAACACAAGAGGGGAGAATAGAAATCAGTACACTCTAACCTAATATCAACAATAAATGGACAGCCAGTACCCAAAGCAGCGTTGTAGTGGGAATTCTTGCACAGCAAGCAACACCTTATTGCCCAGCCCCTTTTCCTCAACAGCGCAAGCAGGCAAGCATTAAGCAAACAAAATGTAACAAAAACAAAAAAACAAGGACAGGCAAAACAGCAATGGCAACTCCTGAAACACACACACACATGCATGTTAGCACAACACAACCATTAGTGCACCATATATTCAATATCAATCATACATAGAAATACATAATACAATGCTGTCGGTATGTAACAATCAGGCCTTTAACTTTCTTTAAAATGGCTGTGCTACTGAACACGCAAGGGGGTTCTTTTTCAATGACAAGAAATTCAACAAGGTTGCAACAATATTGGTCAACACTGCAGTAATAGTGGATATATCATGTAATCTAGAGTAGAGCGCACAACACAGAGAAGAAAGACACAAATGTTCAGTCAGTGGTGAACACCTGATAGAAAAAACGCAGCAAACAGTTAAATTAATTGACGCGCTCAGCACCGCTCTGTAGGTATCCGACATTAGTATTTACGGGAGAGTCTATTAAGCGTGTTACAGTACCCATAGACTTCCATTACACAAATGTAAACAATTCCTCAAATTTGTACTTAGAGACTTATAAGTTTGAACGCAATGAACAGTTGTCAAGCAAGAGCAAGTCAAAAAAGTGGGGAAAATGAAGGGTTTTCGAGGGAACATCTTCTGCAAAGCCCACCAGTTGGTGCCAAAATTAGGAAATATCAGCAATATGCTAACTTTTCCTATTTTTTTGACTTGCTCTTGCTTGACAACTGTTCATTTGATTGCGTTCAAGTCTCTTAGTACAAATTTGAGGAATTGTTTACATTTGTGTAATGGAAGTCTATGGCGTACTGTAACACGCTTAATAGACTCCCGTAAATACTAATGTCGGATACCTCCACAGCTGTGCGCTCAGCGCGGAGTTTATATTTGAAATGCACCTCAAATAACCCGGGCACCCAAAAACCCCTTTTTCCTTTTAGTCGCAGTCCACAATAACGTTATTCAACAAAGAGTCTGAGACCAAAGGCATTTCAATAGTCCATCCCAGGCGCAACAGTCTATAAAATCCAAACAAGGAAACAGCTAGGCCGCGTGCGCGTATTCCTCCTGGCAGGTCCGACAAAAAATACAATCCAACAAAAAATGGTGTGATCGCTTTTAGTGGTATACCACACCCAAAAAACAATACAAAAAAGAATCAGTCTCACCGGGTCTGCTGAGTATAATCCATAATTTTGTAATGTGAATGTTCTCCACGCGCGTCCTCTTGTTTGGAAACGCGCGTTTGATTCAGATGGAGGCTGTGTGATTATATTACTTATACGTTCTTCGTATAAGTAAAGCAGTCTTAAACAATCAAAGTTTTTAACTGCCCGAATCAAGGAAGACTAAATTCAGACATATATTATATATATGTGGCTGCAGCTAACCACACTGGCGCCACCTATTCAAATCACAACCACACTTGCTGCTACTCTCTGCCGGCCGTCTCACACACCTAACGCAACTACCTATGTGAACTTGGATGCGTGGTGATAGGCACTGCAGGCGGCCGTGTCCTTAACCCTTTAATTGTCAGCTCAACCGTTTGGTAGAGCACACTTTAAAGCAGGGGTCTCAAACTCCTGGCCCGCGGGCCAAATCCGGCCCGGGCCCGGCCCAGATCCGGCCCGCGAGCTGGTGGCAAAATTATAATGCAATCCGGCCCTGGAGAGACGCAAACATCCTGACGGCGGTGCACCCGTTCTTCTCCGTCACGCTACTCGCGGAATTCTAATCGTACCGAAATAATAAGGGCATCACCGGAATCGGCACGAATTGACCTTTCCAACAGTGCTAGTAGTTAGTTTCTGTGATGAACACTTCGCGAGATAATTAGCGTTGAATATGTATTAAAATTATGATAACCAATACAGTTCTGCTCCATGTCATACATTGTTCTTTGTGCAATATCTCACGGATTCTTAACTTAACTATGGCAAAACACATATCAAAATAAACAGGAAAACCTGCAGATTACAATGGCACATAGCAGTCGTCTTTGTGATTAGCGGTTTCTGAGTAATCCGATCTTGAAATCATATAACATTTCTGCATTGTCTTCAACAGTGTCATACCAAAATAGATGAATACTCTTCCATAGTGAAAGTGTTGTTTGTCAGGACTAACTTTAAGTAACTGTTTGTCAGGACTGATGCTAAAAATGTTGTCTCAAGATCCAAATTAGCCATAAATTATATTTGATATTCATAATTATCATAATTAATAAAATATTGTCAGCACATACTGTATATTGTTGCAAATTGTTGCTCAGAATACCTTTATCATGACTCTTATATTACCAGATTCAAGATAATCTCCTATATTTAAAAGTTTTAATTGATATTTGTTCTAGTAGGCTATGCATTCAATGATGTGATATAGGCCTAATATTGAATATCTCATCTTTAGATTAAAATAAATAAATAACAATAATTGCAAAGGAAATATGCAGGTCCCTGTTAAATAAACGTATTAAACGTGTTAAATAAATGTATTAAAAAAAAAACAAAAATTACATTGACCGCCTGAGGTGGCCCTCCAGTCAGACAATGTTGACCGTACTGGCCCCCAGCTCATTTGAGTTTGAGACCCCTGCTTTAAAGTATCTTATTATGCCCGCTGCTAGCGTAGCGGTCATATAGTGATTGTCAAAGTTTTTTTTTTTTTCTCTCTTTCTCTCTCTTCATCTACTTCCTGAATTTTTGGTCAACGATTCCCGGGACACCTTAACACCGGGGCACATGAAACTTGGTGGGCATGTAGCCCCAGTAGACTTTTACGGAAAAAATTTGTTTGGTCCCCGGGGGCCACTCCATCTTTGCGCTGCGCCCTCCCCAGAAACCCAAAAAAAGCAGTTTTTCCTAAAAAAAACTACCTGACCCGTGACATTGAGGATGATGAAATGTTTATGGAATGTTGGTCTCAAGAGCCCACATCAACTTAGCTCATAACCAGTCATTTGTGATTTGCCATGTGGTACATCTAGTTTCACCATATTTTCACCTGTTGTGAATTCAACCATACTGAGCCTTTTCTACCACTAGTGCACTACATGTTAAGCACAAAAAAAAAAAAAAAAATAATAATAATAATCAGCACCCTTTTATCTTCAAATATCACACATTTTAAGTATACATGATTTGAAGAATAGAACATGTATGATTTTGGCCATATTTTGTGGGCTCACATCTGTCAGGTTTGTAAATGTAAGATTTTTTTCTTCATAATTATGTTTAAATGAAGTCAAATAACATATTAATTCACTTACCTAAGAAATAAGATAACATCTTCATGGTTAAATAATTTTTTAAACGGCTGATAAGTCAATTTATGGTAAAAGTCAGTTTCCCATAGGGAATAATAGAGGCTCTCAACAAGTTTCTAAATTAGTGATATTAATAATAAAAAAATGTTCTAAATATATGCTACCACTGTAAACACTGCATTTAAAGATTTAACTCATGTTTAATTATGTTTTACATCAAATTATATCAAATATGCTTCCAATGCAATTCAATGTGTTTTCAATGGAGGTCTCATTCAGTTGGAAGAAAGCAGCTAAAAGTGGAATAAGGAATGGTGCAGTTGCATCAGGATTCATAGTAATTTAGTACAGAGAGGTTTCAGACAGTTCAAAAACAATAGGCAATTGCATTGAAGTGTTTTAAATGGGACTTCCGGTTTGGTAAATGAGTGGATAGACGTAAAGCTGAGAGCTCCCGGAACATGAAGTGATAAAACGACGAAAAGCCAAAATTCAAAAGTGCAATAAGAGAGGGGATGAGTAGCAAAAAGGAACTGGCCAAAAGAGAAAAGGAGAAGAAGCTAAGAGAGCGAGAAAAAATGGAAGAAAGAAAGGGAGGCGATGTTGCAAGCAACGACATACTAGCTAGCATGAAGGCTGGCTTTGATAACGTCTCTAAGCAGATTGAGGCTAATAGTGAGGAAAGCCGAAAAGAAATGAAGGATATACGAGAGAGTATTCAGAATCTTGGAAGTATGTTGAGACAAGAGCTAGCCACATTTAAAGAGGAGATGGGTAACTGGAAAATGGAAAATGGGAAAATGGAAGCTCAGGGTCGAGATATAGCAGATATGCAGGAGCGCGTGGTTGAAACTGAGGAATGGAATGCTAATTTGAAGGGGATCCTAGCCTCTTCCCTTCAACAGCAAAGGTGGCTACAGCAGAAAGTAACTGACTTAGAAGGGAGATCGAGAAGGAACAATATTCGAGTCTGGGGAGTCCCGGAGGGCACAGAGAAAGACTCGGTACCCGAGTTTATGGAGCGTTTGATTCGTGAGGAGCTTAAAATTGAGGAAGACGCCAATCTACAAATACAGCGTGCCCACAGAGCATTGGCACCGAGACCTCCCCCAGACAAGAACCCTAGAGCGATCATAGTCAACTTCCTGCAATACCAAATCAAGGAGAATATTCTCAAAAAGGCTTGGCAGACAAAAATCGAGATTGATGGAAAGAGAGTGACTTTTGACCACGACTACCCAGCAGAGGTGGCTGCAAAGCGACGTAGCTATGCGGGCCTGAAGAGAGTTCTAAAGGGAGAAGGAATTAGGTTCCAGTCACCGCTAACGGCGCTGAGAGTTCACTGGCAAGGAGGAGTTCAGACCTACAACACGCCGCAAGAAGCTGCAAGGGCGATGGAGGAGAAGGGAATAAAAGTGGATGGTCGGATAGAGGAACAACCGACACTGGAGCAGCAGCTCGAGTCTGCTTTCAAGTGGCGCAGAGTAGGAGATGAGGACACCAACATCGCAGGGAGAGCAAGGAAGGAGCTGCAGCGGTTCACCTGGAGGTCGTGAGATGAAGCAAGAAATTATTCTGTGGACTAGAACCTAGGCCTACACAACGGAATCACGAACTTTTGTATTTTCCATTTGGAATCCAAGTAAGCTATTTTAGATAGTTGGCTGATCTCTCAGAGCACCGTAAGTAGCCTGTGAGCATGCTAGTATATAGCCTATAATCCCCCTTTTTTTCTGTTATGAGAGACGAACCGACAGACGTTTTTTATTTTACTAAACCTATTTATGTTCTTTCAGTAAGGGTCGGACTGAATGGTATTCTAGGCTATTGCATACTTTATTACCGGTATGTCTGAAGGCCTGCGTTGGTATAGTCTATCCCTATATGCTTAATGTTATGTTGGCTTTTTAAATAATCATCTCAAGGCCGGGAGCGATGTTTGGAATATGTTGGACATTTTTAGCGTGAACGGTGGACTTCAATTGGGAGAGTTTTCCGCCGCTAAGAGGGGCCCTCCTACGAGAGGATTTCCCCTCACCTCACCAACAGGGGGAATGGGGAGAGATAAAGAACCCCAGTTTACCATGGGAGACCACTTTTTTGTTAACTGTTGTTTAGTTAGACCAGCTGTTGCTGACGTTTTTTTGGGGACCATGATTAGCTTATGGTTATTGAAAGTGTATTGGGGAACTGATGTATAATGCAGCATGATGGTGTTAAAGTGGTGTCACTAAACGTGAATGGGTTGAGTAGTCCAATCAAGAGGGCAAAGTTTATGGCCAAATTTAAAAAAGAAAAAAATGCAGGTGGTGTTTTTACAGGAGACACATTTGTGTGCAGAGGAACATGAGAAATTAAAGAGATTTGGGTATAGCAATACATTTTATAGCACTTACAATAATCAAAGTAATAGGAGAGGGGTTGCCATATTAATAACAAACTCAACTAAATTTGAAGCAGAAAAAGAATTATGTGATAGGGAGGGAAGGTACATAATGGTAAAGGGTAAATTAGAGGGGCAAATGGTGACACTGATTAATGTATATGCACCTCCAGATAGTAAGAAAACTTTTTTTGAATCATTATTTGACATTATTAATGTTGAATTGGAGGGGATATTGATATGTGGAGGGGACTTTAATATGGTCCTGAATTATAATTTAGACACGACTAGCACAAAGAAGAATAGGACAAAGATTAATAGATATATGAATATGCAACTGACAGATTTGGGAATAGTAGATGTATGGAGAGACAAGCATCCCTTGGAGAGGGACTACACACACTATTCAGACCCACACAAGATGTACTCAAGGCTAGACTATTTCTTTATGGCAAAGGGTGAAATGCATAGGGTAGACGACTGTAGGATAGGGGTAGCATATTTATCAGATCATAATGCAGTATACTTGACAATAAACTTAAACAAGAGAAAGAGGACTACAGTGTGGAGGATGAATGTGGGGATATTAAATGACAAAGACTTAGTGGAAAGGACTAAAATTGATATAAATAGGTATATAAAGGAAAATGATAATGGGGAGGTTGATCCAACCATTCTTTGGGATGCTCTTAAAGCAGTCATCAGAGGGAATTTGATGGCACAGACAACACTACGCAAGAAATCCAGACTTACAAATTACCAGACTCAAATTGGTCACTTAAAGGACTTAGAGAGAAAGCATACTGACACAAGTGACCCTGAGGTGCTTAGACAAGTGAAAGAAACAAAAAATAAAATTGATAATATATTGTTATCAGAGGTGGACAAGAAGGCTAGATTTGTCAAACAAACCTATTATGAGGGAGGCTCCAAAGCAAGCAGATTACTGGCTAGACGTATTAGAAAACAACAAGCGTTGAATACCATATACAAAATTAGAGACCCCCAAACAAATGCCTTGCTCACTGAACCAGAAGAAATTGAGAGAGTATTCAGGGAATATTATCAAAACTTATATACACAACCAGCAATGGCAGACGAACATGATATGGAAAGCTTTCTGGAAGGGTTGGATCTGCCATCAATAGGGGAAGAGCAGAATACTGTATTGACTGCTGAAATCACAGAGGAAGAAATGGAATGGGCAATCTCTAGAATGAAAAACAATAAATCTCCTGGCAGTGATGGATTCCCCTCAGAATTCTATAAGACTTTTAGGCAAGAGCTGAGCCCAGTCTTGTTAGCTTCATTCAGACACACAATTAAAGAAGGTAGAATCCCTCCCTCATGGAAAGAGGCCATTATCACAACAATACCTAAAGAGGGTAAGGATAAAGAGCAATGTAGTAGCTTCAGGCCAATTTCTGTCCTTAACGTGGATTACAAGATGTACACCTCAGTACTATGCAAAAGATTTGAGACATTCATGACAGACATTATAGATGAAGACCAGACTGGCTTTATTATAGGAGGACAGACACAGGACAATGTTAGGAGAATGTTACATATTATAGAAAATATCCAACGAACCAAGAGTAGTGCAGTTTTAGTTAATGTAGATGCTGAGAAAGCTTTTGATAGTGTCAATTGGATATATTTATATAAGGTGTTGGAAAGATTTGGTTTCAATAAAAAATCTGTACAGTGTATTAAAACATTATATCAAGAACCAACTGCCAGGGTCAAGGTGAATGGTAGTCTCACTGATTCCTTTGTTCTGGGGAAGTCTACTAGACAGGGGTGTAGTCTCTCTCCAACTCTTTTTGCAATATTCATAGAACCATTGGCACAAGCGATTAGGCAGGATCAGGGTATCAAAGGGGTGAAGGTGAATGGAAGAGAACATAAGATAGGTTTGTTTGCGGACGATGTAGTGGCCTATTTGGAGCAACCAAATGAGTCCTTTCCTGCGCTGATGAATCTAATGGAGGAGTATGGATGCTACTCAGGATACAAACTTAATGTTACCAAAACACAAATCTTGGTCATAAACTATGTCCCTACAACACAGATAGAAGAGAAATACAAAATTAAGTGGAATTCAGACACAATCAGATACTTGGGAGTGAGCATCACAAAGGGAGTGGGGAAGTTATATGCAGCAAATTACATTCGGATCAATCAGAAACTCAGACAAGACATAGGAAGATGGTCATTACTACAATTGGATCTGAGTTCAAGGATAGAAATAATTAAGATGAATGTATTAACAAGGTTACTATATCTGTTCCAGACTCTGCCAGTTATGATACCACAGAAACAGTTTATGGAGTGGGACAGATGGATATCCAGGTTCATTTGGGGGGTAAGAGGCCCAGGATCAGATATAGCACCATGCAGCTCCCAAAGGACAAAGGAGGAATGGCAGTTCCAAATTTGCAAAATTACTTCTATGCTGCACAGCTCAGGGCTGTAACATGTTGGTGCAACAACAAATATGTAGCTAGATGGAAAGATATTACCTCACTCACGTCAGATGTAGACGCTACGCGCGTTCATCTGATATTCAGCGATAGACGAATTATTTCAGGAGCCAGAAATCCTTGAATCTAACTGGGCAAACGGCTTGTCCATCAATTTAATTGACGTACACTGCAGCCAACCACATCGAAACCAACCGATGACGCTCGTTACGTTTGTTGGATTGGTTGGATTCAAAACAGTTGCTTCTTCGCTACGTCACACCCTCTACAGCAGCCAGCGGCCCTGATTGGTCCGGTTAGAGAATAATGGCTTGAAATCTCTCTGATGGGCTTCAACATCAGATCGTTGCGCGGAAGTGCCTTACGAAAGTTACGTAGCGCATGATCTGACGTGAGTGAGGTAAGGAAAGATATTGAAATAAGCCCAAAGACTAGCCCAATACAAGTATTAAAAACTAACATGGAATTGTTTAAGAGAGATGAGGAATTGTTAGACCCAATAACTAAATTCACATTAAGCATTTGGTACTTGGTAGTGAGAAAGTATGGGCTCCAGTCTGAAGTAAAGATTCTGAGGTGGATAACTAATGACAAGAGATTCAAACCAGGGATTATTGATGGTGGTTTTGGGAGATGGGCAAATAGGGGCATTACAGCAATATGTACAATTGTTGAGAGGGGGGAAATACAGAGTTTTCAGACTCTAAGGGAGAAATTTGATTTGGACGCAAACGAACGTTTTAGATATTTTCAGGTGAGGGATTATTATTTAAAGGATATAAAGTTAGAAGAACCAAGAGAACAGAATGGGATCATTAAAATAATTATAAAAGCATATGAAGGGAGAAAATGCAGAGTAATCTCAGCTCTATACCAAGCTATAGGGGCAAGTGGAGGTAATTCTACTGCCTATGTTAAAGAAAAATGGGAAAAAGAGCTTGCAGTAGAAATAACAGAAGACGACTGGAATAACATCTGCAGGGTTCAGCACTCAGCCACCAGCTCTAGGATTTGGCGAGAATTTGGGTGGAAAAACATAATAAGGTTTTTTATAACACCAAAGATTCAGGGGAAATACATGCCTGATCGGAGGTCATGTTGGAGGCTATGTGGTCAAGCTGAGGCGGACCACACACATGTGTTCTGGAAATGCAAAAAGATAGAGGGATATTGGGAGGAAGTCTGGAGGGTGCTAAGGGAAGTACTGGGATATGAGATACCAAAGACTGGTTTGGTACTGTATCTGGGAAACATCCCACAGGAGGAGGTACAGGGAGAAGACAGATATTTGGTGAAGGTTTTATTAGTGGCCAGCAGGAAGGCTATTACAAGGGCCTGGTACAAAGTAGATCCTCCAACTAAAAATCAATGGCTAAACATTGTGGAGCAGATTTATGACATGGAGAGATTTACACATGTACTGAGAGTGAGAGAGGAACAATTTGAGGGAAAGTGGGAAAAATGGAACTTTTATATAAGGGGTGAGGTGGACACCACTAGCAATTTTAGCAAGGATGATTGAAATTGCTGTACTAAGTCTCTATGTAAGGATCCATAAGCTGTAGTTTGTTCTTTTTGTTGGTCCCTTTTCTTTTCTATGGTTGATTTTGTTTTTGTTTGTCTTTTGTGTATCTTTGTACATTTATGGAAAATCCAAATAAAAAATTAAGTT
>JAODXP020000038.1:99518-233014 GCA_027497455.2 Sardinella longiceps | reverse complement strand
TAGGTTTCCTATGTTCCTATTGGAGCCTTGTAGCTTGACGCTCAAATTCCCTCATCCAAAATCCAAAACTTAAAATGATTCCACAAGTCCACTTCTTTAGTTTAACTGTTTACTTGAAACTTTCATGGCAATATTACAAAAATAAAATAAAGTTGTTCATAAATAATATCTTTCACAAGTGTTACAAAAGGTAGCCTAAAGGAGGGAGAGAGAGAGAGAGAGAGGTCAAAAAAACTATGTCGCTCCAATCTCCTTGCCGTGTTCTAAGTCATCCCCACTCCCCACATGTCAAATTAAAGGCACCCTATAGAGGGCATCAGGTTCTCAATAAAAGTCCTGTCTTACTTCAAAGCAAATAAATGCATTTTAACCTTTTTAAATCATGAAATTATAGCCTAAATCATTATTTATCCTTAATGAAATTGTATTCTTTTTAAATGTAGAAATATATTAACTTAAATAAACTGTGTTTAGGCTCCTACATTACCGGCCCCTAATTGTTACCAATGCCAGTGGGACAATTACATAAAACTTAAAAGGAAGGAGCCTAGTAACACTAAGTCATCCATCATTATCAAAACTGAATAAGCATTTTAACTTCAGTAACTTTAAAGTCCATAAATGTATTCCTATACCCCAAACAGGGCAATTTCACATAACAGTCCATTAATCTTCTTCAGACTCTTCAGCACGCTTAGTAACTGGGCGCAAAAGTTCATTGGTCCGAGTCTTGACCTTCACCTGCCGCACGAAGCCCCTTCTGTCAGGAAAAGTCTCTGTGATCTTTCCAAGTGGCCAGGAGTTTCTGGGCGATGTGTCGTCCACAATCAACACAACGTCACCGACACAGAAGTTCCTTTGTGGTGTTGACCACCGCTGCCGCTCTTGCAGTTGTGTGAGGTACTCCCTGCACCAGCGCTTCCAGAAAATGTCCGTGAGATACTGGACTTGTCTCCATCTTCGGTTTGCATACTGATCATCTTTCACGAACACTCCTGGAGGCAGCTCAGGTTTGGCTTTCAATAGCAAAATGTGATTAGGGGTCAAGGCTTCCAAGTCATTGATGTCAGAAGATGCCTTGGTTATGGGCCTACTGTTTATGATGGCCTCCGTTTCACACAAGAGGGTGTGGAGACTTTCTTCATCCATCAGCTGTTCTTTCACTGTGACATTCAAAATCTTTCTCACAGAGCGGATGAGCCGCTCCCAGGTTCCTCCGTGGTGAGAACCTGTTGGAGGGTTGAAATGCCACTGTATTCCTTTCTGTTGCAGGTGTTTTTCAATCATACTGGTGTTCCACTCACTTATCATCTTCTTCATTTCACTGTCCGCTGCTCTGAAGTTCGTCCCATTATCTGAATACATGTCTCTGACCTGTCCTCTTCTTGCAATGAATCTTCTAATTGCATTCAGGCATGCATCAGTGTCAAGTGAGGACGCAACTTCTAAATGCACTGCTCGTATGGCAAGACAAGTAAAGATAACACCGTATCTCTTTGCATGTCCTCTTCCTCTCTTCACCAAGAATGGGCCAAAATAATCAACTCCTACTCTTGTGAATGGAGGATCATCAGGCAGAACTCTGCATGTTGGTAAATCTGCCATGAGTTGCTTGCCAGCGGTGCTATGCAGCTTCTTAGACAAAATTCTCCTAATGGCTCCATTTGCACCAGGGATCCAGAATCTCTGCCGCAATTGGGCCAGCATGTGGTTTCTTCCTGCATGCGCTGTAACTTCATGAATGTGTCTAAGGACAAGGCTTGTGATGTGTGAGTCTTTTGGCAAGATGACTTGCTGCTTGGAGTCGTCTGGCAATGCAGCACGGCTCAACCTGCCGCCCACTCTCATAAGTCCATCTTGCAGTACTGGATTCAGCCTATGAAGTGAACTGCTTTTCTTTACTCTTTGTTGTTCTTTTAGCATTTCCAGATCTTCTTGGAATCTTTGCTTTTGTGCGTATGTCACAATCTCTGCCTCTGCTTTGGTTAAATCGTCACAGGTAAGTTTTGTTCCTTTGTATTCTTTCTTGAACTGATTCATTCTTTCCCTGCTTGATGTACTTGGTTCTGTCTTTTTCTTTGCCTTCAATTCTTTCAGCAGATCTTTCAATTTCAAAAACCAAGCCACCGCTCGCTTCAACTTTGTCCAGGATGAGAAAAACATCATCAGCTGGTCCAATGGATCCTTGAGCTCTTGCATCTGTATGGCATGTGATTGAACTCTCTTGACCTCTAGGTCATCCACGTTAATCATTCCAGGGTCTGGATTCTTTGGCCATTGGTCTTCACTACAGAGCAAGAAACTCGGCCCTGAAAGCCAGCGCTCACATTTCAAGAATGCCTCGGCAGACTGACCACGAGAGACGTGATCCGCTGGATTCAGGCTGGTATTGATATACCTCCACTGTGAAGCTTGTGAGTGCTCCAAAATGGCTGACACTCTATTAGCAACGAAAGTCTTGAATCTGGTGCTTTCACTATTCAAGTACTTCAGCACAACTGTGCTATCTGTCCAATATACTGACTCATGAAGCTCCAATTCAAGCTCTCTCTTCAGCAGCTTGTCCATCTTAACTGCAACTGAGGCTGCAGTCAACTCCATTCTAGGTATGGTCGGAGATTTCAAGGGCGCCACCCGTGCCTTCGCCATCATGAGAGTGGACTGGGTCTCACCAGCTGAAGAGCGCAGCACAAGGTAGCTTGTTGTTCCATAAGCGTCTTCACTTGCATCAGCGAAGTGGTGTAGCTGAGCGAAGACTGGTGCACCAAACTTCTCTGTCTTGACACATCTGTCCACGCCAAACTCCTCCAGCTGTTGCAAGTCAGAGGTCCACTTTGTCCATTCTTTAATGACATCATCTGGTAAGCTTTCGTCCCAGCTGTATTTCTGCCGGCATAAATCTTGCAAAATTCTCTTCACAGGTAGTACCACTGGAGCTATGAACCCCAGGGGATCAAAAATTGAGCTGACAAAGGATAGCAGACCTCTAGGTCCAAAGATGTGCACCAGCATCTTGAATTCGGCAAGCTCTCTCTCATAGTTACCTTCCGGCCACCAGAGAAACCGAAGTAGATTTGTGTCTTCTTCTTTCACTCCAACTTGATAAAACATGGCTTCCACGTTGGCCATAATGGCTATGGTTTCTTGCCTGAACCTGTTCAAGACTCCAATCAGCGAACTTGTCAGATCTGGTCCTTGTAGTAGCTGTTGATTTAGCGACGTTCCTCTAAAGCTTGCTGCACAATCAAAGACGACGCGCAACTTTCGCTTGACTGGATGTCTGACTCCATGGTGTGGTAGATACCATGTTCTTCCCTCAGCCGGTTCACACTCAGCTTGGTCTATCTTCACTGCAAAGCCTTTCTTCACAATGTCTTCCATAAACGCAACATATTCTGCATGGTAATCTGCATCTTTAAAAAATCTCCTTCTTAAGTTCAGTGCACGTTGCTCTGCTACTGACCTGTTGTTTGGCATTAACAGTGATTTGTTTCTCAGTGGAAGGCAAATGCTGTAATGACCATCTTTCAGTTGTGCTGACTGAGACACCATGTTCAAAAACTGGTGATCTTCTTTAGACATTTCAATGTCTTCATTCTGTCCTGCATCGGGAAAGTCCAGCTTGAATTGTTGATGCCAGAGCTCTTCTAGCCTAGCTACTGAGATTCGGTTTGCAGTGACTGCTAACGATCTGGTCGTCCTCATTTCATCATTTCCTCCCTTGAGAGGTCTGTTCACTGTCCAGCCCAATGCTGTTCTCACAGCGTACGGTCCATTCTTCACACTACTCACCACTTGAAGTGGCTCCATCGCCTTGGGCACGTTCGCTCCTATTAGCAATCCAACTTCTGCTTCAACGGTGGGTAGTTTCACATCCTTTAGGTGAGGCCAACTGATGACATCCTCTTGACATGGAATATTGTCCTTAGTCACAGGAATGGCCTTCTGGGAAAACACTTCTGAAAGCTCAATAAACTGGTTACCTTCCAGGCTACTGATTTCCAGTCCTGTCACGATGCGTGTGTTCACCACAGACTCATTTCCCATTGTGCGCAATGAGATGCTAGTGCGGCGTCCATTCATGTTCAGCTCATTTATTAGTGACTCTGTAGCAAAGGTAGCAGAGCTGCCTGGATCCAAAAACGCGTACGTTGTCACTATCTTGGTTCCTTTCTGTGCCTTGACCAGCACTGGAATGATTGACAGGAAACAATCTTCCTTACCGGCCCCAGTGACACCACAAATTTCTGATGTCTGAACAAGCGCATTGGTCACGGCTTGCTGATCACTGTCACTCTCCTTCGGTGCTTCTCCCTTTGAGTCTTTAAATGTAATGTGCAACAGGGTGGGATGCGCACGAGAACATTCCTGGCATTGAGCCTTCTCTTTACAGCTGCTACTCATGTGGCCATGTTTCAAGCATGCAAAGCACAAACCTTTACTTTTCAAAAACTCAAGTTTTTCTTTGTGTGGCTTGCTCTTGAAACCTCTGCAGACTGCAAAGCTGTGGTATTCTCCATTGCAGAAAAGACATGGCTTGCCATTGGCATCCACTGAGACGGCCTTTGCCTTTTCAGACGCGGAGTTGTTTTCGCTTTCTTTCTTGTCTTTATTTTCCACAGGTGAGGCAATGGATGTTGTGAAAACCTTTTTTCCTTTAGGCATTTCTGGTGCCTTTGGTTTCAGACTGACTGAATCTTTTGCGTTGGTGGCGTTATCCTTTATGTTTCCATACAGCGGGTGCAATACATACTTGACTTGCTTATTCACAAAATCCACAAAGTCTTTGAATTTCACTCTTTTCTTTGTTTTTTCTTGCAGGTCGCAGGCGCACTTTCTCCAGGACTCTTTCAGTTTGTAGGGGAGCTTGCTAGCTAATGCCCTAATGCTACCTGCATTGTCCAAGTCTTCCATGTAGCTAATATCTGCCATTGTCTTGGCGCAACCAGTCAGGAACAATGAGAAAGACTGTAAAGCAGTGCCATCTTCTGGCTTGATTGTCTGCCAGTCCATGGCTTCCTTTATGTATGCCTCTGCAATCTTGTAGTCATCACCGAAGTATTCCTTTAACATTTGCTTTGCTTTGGCATAGCCTGTCGAAGGTGGCATGTGAATGCAGTTCTTTACCAGCTCATGTGGTGGTCCACTTGCTATGCATACTTCTTGAGCTAGATTTTTTAGAACTAGACTTTTTGGAGCTTTTAGCGCTTTTCACGGTAGCCTGAGAGGTCACAGACTTCCTATCTTCTTGCACTGTTTCACTTTCCTCATCACGCTCCATGACATCTTTCATCCACTTCTCACATTTCCAAAAGAAATCATTCATTGATGCTTGTTTAGGTTCAAACTGTCATAAAATGAAGCATAAGCGAAGTCTTGCATTTAACTTTTTACTGAAGTCTTGTGGAGCATTACAGGATACGTTACTCAGGCAATTCCTAACTCAATCTGACGTATTACGTATATGCCTATAGCTTGGCATTGACCTATCAAAATAAGAGTAACTCAAGACTCATCACATCTCCCCCCTTAAGCTTGTTTCTCAAACAAACAAATAATAAACAATATTCAAATAAACATTCTCACTGCTCCTATTTTCTTACTCAAACCCCTTAATACTAACTCACTGTACTAGGAACATTACAGTAGATTTTCAGGGAATAAACCATTTACTTAATCACTTCCCAAATGACTTATTTCTCATTTCTGTAAACTGTGCATGGTTCTAACAAAGTCTTTGAATTTCACAGGTGTCTTGATAGTTCTTCCTGATGATCTTGCAGCCATTGGCAATGGTGTAGGTGGTGACTGGACAACCACTCCTTCTGGGGATGAGTGGTCCAGAACTTTTGGTGTTGATGCAGGCGAGGCTGGTTCACTGGTGGTCACACCAGATGGTTGGACGTCATCCTGGGATGGTAACTGTCCTTCAGCACTGGGCAGCTCCGGTATGAGCTGCAGATGTCTGCGATTTCGACGGGTGACTGTGCCTTGTTCAGTTCTCACCACATATGACCGTGGCTCTGGTGCATTGGAGACAATCACTCCAGGAGTTCCCCATCTCTTCTCCCCATCCAGCTTGACCTTTACCTGCTGTCCAGGGTGTAACGCTGGTAGGTCACGCGCAGAATGCCTTCTGTCATAGAAGAATCTGTAGGCTTGCTTTGTCTGTCTGTCTTTCTCTTTCAACTGCCTCAGATTGACATGACAGGGCTTCAGGTGTTTCATAAGAGTAGGCACTCTCGTTCTGATTTGACGTCCTACCGCCAGCTGGGCAGGGCTCTTCCCAGTAGCCTGAATTGGTGTGGCTCTGTAATTCATCCACGCCAAGTGAGGGTCTGGTTGTCTCAAGATCCGCTTGGCAGTCTGGACGGCTCGTTCCGAAGCACCGTTAGCCTGCGGATAATGTGGGCTTGATGTAGTATGCTGGAAGTCATAAGCATTCTTGAACTCATTAAACTCCGCTGAGACAAACTGTGTTGCATTATCAGTGAATATTTCCAATGGAATACCCCATCGCACAAACATGCTTTTGAGGCAACTCACCACTTGCTTGCTAGTGATAGTAGACAGGTGGGCTATCTCTATATCACGGGAGTAATAGTCAACTACAACCAAGTACTGTTTCCCGTCTATCTCAAAAAGATCTGCACCTATCTTCTGCCATGGTCCATTTGGTAATGGAGTTGTCATTAATGGCTCTCTGTTTTGAGTTGGCTTGTTTGTTATGCAAAACTCACAGGTCGTCACACACCTGGTGATGTCTGTTCCAATTCCAGGCCACCACACAGACATTTTGGCTCTCTCCCGGCTCTTATTCAAGCCAAAGTGACCCTCATGGAGCTTGGACAGCACCTCTGATCGCTGAGACACCGGGATGACGATCCTATCGTCATACAACAACAAGCCGTCTGCTTCAGACAGATGCGCCCTTGCAGTATGGTAGCCATGGAGCGTGTGTGGTAACTGTGACATTGAAGTTGGCCAGCCGTGACGGATGTGATTGATGACTCTTTGGAGATCTTCATCTTTAAGGGTGGCTTCCCTGATCTTTTCCAATCTGTCATCCGACACCGGTCTGGTGGCCATCACTGCCCTGACATAGGCCTTGACATCGTCGTCGGTCTCTGACGCGTCACTGACCTTGAGTGGGTTTCTTGACAGCGTGTCTGCAATTATGAGCTGTTTTCCAGGTACATGCACTGCCTTCACGTTGAACCTCATGAGGCGCATCAATAAGCGTTGGCATCTCAATGGTGCTTTATCTAGATCGTAGGTATTGATCAAAGGCACCAACGGCTTATGGTCTGTCTCCAGACAGAACGTGTCCATCCCATGCAGGTAACGTGAGAATCGCTCGCATGCCCAGACACCTGCCAGACATTCCTTTTCGATCTGCGAGTACCTGCGCTCTGTGTCTGTCAAGGTGCGTGAGCAGAACGCCACTGGACGCACTCTGTCTCCTTGGTCCTGGAGCAGGGTGGCTCCTAAGCCGTAGCTGCTCGCGTCAGCACTCACTATGGTCCGCTTACCCGGATCGTAGTAGGCCAGCACAGGCGCTGTGACTAACATCTTCTTCACCTCTTCGAAGGCTTGCTGTTGGGCTTCACCCCACACCCACTGGACATCACTCCTTAAGAGTGAGGTGACTGGATGTAGAACAGTGGCCAGGTGAGGCAAGAACTTAGCCAAATAGTTCACCATTCCTAGCATTTGCCGGAGTTCACTGACGTTTTGGGGGCTCGGCATGTCTGTTATTGCTTTGACCTTGCTGCCATCAGGTTTTATTCCGTCAGCCCCTATAACATGTCCAAAGTATTGGATCTCTGACTGTGCGAAGTGGCACTTCTCTTTATTGAGCTTCAGTCCTGATGCCTTGACTGTCTGCATTACATGTTTTAGGTTGCAGTCATGCTCTGCTTGTGTCTCGCCATAGACTAAGATGTCGTCCATCACCACGACCGTGCCTTTGTGTTCCCGTAAGAGAGTGCTCATTTCTCGCTGAAAAATTTCAGGAGCGGAGGTTATTCCGAACGGTAGTCTTTTAAAACAGAACCGTCCCACTGGTGTTATAAACGTAGTCAGCCTCTGAGAACTCGGATCCAGAGGTATCTGCCAGAAGCCGCTGGACGCATCAAGAGTTGAAAAGACAGCCGCTCCGGATAGCTTTGGCGCTACATCTTCCAGCGTTGGCAGGATAAACCTCTCTCTCCTGACCGCTTCATTCAGCCTCTTTAAGTCCACGCAGATCCTGACTTTGCCATTTTTCTTAACTACAGGCACCATCGGTGCACACCAGTCCGTGGCCTCTCTTACTTCTTCAATAATTCCCATGGATTGCATTCTAGCTAGCTCTTGCTCCACTTTTGCGAGCAATGGAAATGGAACACGCCAGGCGTCGTGATGCTATAGGGCTGAGCATCTTCTCTTAGCTCAATTTTGACTGGTTTGCAATTTAGGAGTCCAATGTCGCCGAACACACTATCACATTCTAGCTCATCCACCCTCAGGACTAACCCCATTTTACATGCAGCTGTACGACTAAGCAGATTGTTAGAGTATGAGCCACTCACAACAAAAATCCACAATGTATATTTTTGCCCCTTTCGTTCTGTGGTAGCCAAAAACTTCCCTATGCACTGAAGTTTGCCCCCAGGACTCCGGACATCTGCTGCTGTTGGACATAGGGCTGGTCGCTTGGGCAGGCTTAGGTATGAGCTGTGTGACATGACAGTAATATCTGCCCCAGTGTCGATTTTGAAACGTAGCATCTTGCCACTGATTGGAAGCTCCACATGCCATCTCTCATCTCTGTCAGTCTCGTCACAAACTGAGCCTAAGAAAAATGCCCCTACTGACTCTTCTTCTGTATTTTCTGTTGTGATTTCTTTTAGATTTTTCGTTTTGCATACAACCTCAAAATGTCCGGTTTTATTGCATTTCCTACATTTCTTCCCATATGCAGGACAAGCACCGCTCTCGTGCTCACGATTACATCTCATGCACTTTCCCTCAGTTGCTTTAGAGCTATCATTTCTTCCTTTTGCTCCTGTGCCCTTTTTATTAAACTTTCTGAATTGCTTTTGTTTCACTTCATTAACTTCACTTTCAGCTCTCATTTCAAGTGTTTGCTTTTTAACAAGTTCGGACTGACGAGCCATTTGGATTGCCTTTTCGAGGGTGAGCTCAGCCTCTAACTGTAGCTTCTGTGAAACTTCTCCATCAGCAATACCAATGACGATTCGATCACGTATCTGCTCATCTTTAGTTGTCCCGAACTCACAGTATTCTGCTAATTCGTATAAATTACGAACAAAAGCCTCCACACTTTCCCCACTCTGCTGTGAGCGTTTATGAAAACAGGCACGTTCGTGTATAACATTACGTTTAGGCACAAAATGCTCATCGAATTTTTTCATTACTGCTTTGAAATAATCTGCCTCCTCTTGTTGAGTAAACGTGAATGTGCTAAACACAGGCTCGGCATCTCGGCCCATTGCATAAAGGAGAGAATTTACTTGCACATCTTTGTCCTCTTTGTCCAATTTCGTGGCTATTCGAAACCGTGAGAACCGCTGCTTCCACATCGGCCATGCGGAGGGCTGGGTGAAATCGAAAGCTTCGGGTGCGTGGAACTTTGGCATTTTCCCCTTTTCGTTCTCACTATCTTCTCCCTCTACTTGCTTGTTTCACACTCGTCTCTCTCCCAAAGGACGTGAGGTCAAAACTTCTGACACCATGTCATAAAATGAAGCATAAGCGAAGTCTTGCATTTAACTTTTTACTCAAGTCTTGTGGAGCATTACAGGATACGTTACTCAGGCAATTCCTAACTCAATCTGACGTATTACGTATATGCCTATAGCTTGGCATTGACCTATCAAAATAAGAGTAACTCAAGACTCATCACACAAACCAACCCTTCTGATTTTCCGAAAATTCTTCCTCTGTCATAAAGCGTTGCAAACCATCATTCAAGTCTTTCAATTCTTGCTGCAAACCACTGAAGTCGACACGCAGCTGATTCTTAACGAGGTCAACGTTTGCGTCGTCCGCCATTAATTCCTCAATGTGCTTAATCATGCTAGTTAGCTGGGCTAGCTTGCCCTTCCTTGCACTCATTAGCCTTGACTTATGCTCTTCCATAGCCTTTTCAGTCATCTTTACAGTTCGTTTTTCCTCTTGCTGTTCCATGTTAAGTCAAATCTTTCACATTCACTTTAGCTAACTTCACTGATGGCACTTAGCTTTCCACAATGTTCCTTAGCTTACAGCTTCAGTTAGCTATCACTAACATGGCTAATCCACAGCATGTTCAACTTACGGTCGTTGTTTTCCTCACATACAGCAGTCTTTGAGTTCGTGAAATAAATCCTGTTTTCGTTCTGTTTGTCCAGTAAATCCAATTTGGAATCCAATAATCCTTGAAGAGCGAGTTTTTTGACTAAATGTAGGTTTCCTATGTTCCTATTGGAGCCTTGTAGCTTGACGCTCAAATTCCCTCATCCAAAATCCAAAACTGAAAAAGATTCCACGAGTCCACTTCTTTAGTTTAACTGTTTACTTGAAACTTTCATGGCAATATTACAAAAATAAAATAAAGTTGTTCATAAATAATATCTTTCACAAGTGTTACAAAAGGTAGCCTAAAGGAGGGAGAGGGAGAGAGAGAGGTCAAAAAACTATGTCGCTCCAATCTCCTTGCCGTGTTCTGAGTCATCCCCACTCCCCACATGTCAAATTAAAGGCACCCTATAGAGGGCATCAGGTTCTCAATAAAAGTCCTGTCTTACTTCAAAGCAAATAAATGCATTTTAACCTTTTTAAATCATGAAATTATAAATCATATTTATCCTTAATGAAATTGTACTCTTTTTAAATGTAGAAATAATTTAACTTAAATAAACTGTGTTTAGGCTCCTACATCATTCAACAGCAAGCACAAATATTTTAACATTGATCATAATGTTTGAGCATAATGACATGGATTTTACAGCCTTCGCTCTTGAGGTCAATATTTACTTAGAGAACTACTGTAAAGACTGACAGGGTTATTCTATGAAACTATATTTCTAGAAGCTTCACTAGAAATTCTCATCCTCATGCTTACTCAGTCAGTCATGTACAGTGGTATATGTTTGGAATGTACTAGCATACGTATCAGGTACTGGGAGATGATCATTAGAGGGGTGTATGTGCTGTACCTGCAGTGCACCACTGTGGGCCCAGTTTGAGATCTATTGTGATTCCAGATAAGGTCACGGAACTGAATCAGTTCATTCGTTCCTCCAGGAACCCCATGGTCCGGCCAGGCTGTATAGTGGAAATGCTTCACCAATCTGACCTCTGATTTCACGACCTGACAGCAGACACGCACACAAATTTAAAAATTAACACTTGCTCGTAGGAGACATTGATGATGAAGAATGGAATGATGATCGATGAATGATGAATGATGATCATGATTGAGGAATGGAATAGTTCTTTCTTACATGTTTTACAGTAAATTCACGTATAGTCCAGTTTCTCTCGTCACGTTCTGAGTTTTTAGATATGCGTAGCTCACCATACTGACATGGAGCACTCTGGGGCCAGTACTCTGCACACTTATTCTGAAAGACAGGATTTTTTACAGGCAAAAATGAGAACGAGGAACAGAGCAAAAATTATTATACCAAACAGATTTTTGAAAAATTAACATGTAGGCTACTGTGCTGCAACTGGACCTGCCATCAGGTTTGATACTTTAATATTTAAAAGGGTTATCTTTTATTCTAGTCCATTTTTGACATAGCCCTAGCAGGCTAACTACATGCCGTAGAGTAGCATGTGGTCTCCAGGCCTGATGCAATGCTCTCTGCCTGCGCTACCGCAACCCAGGGTTAGTCGGCAGCCTTTCATGGAAAAACTTTATAAGCATAGTTTGCATCAGGTAGCCTAAGGCCCAGTCCCATTTCTCTTCCCTAACACTAGCACTCGTTTTCGAGTTCCCTCCAAGATGAGACACCCCTTGATTGTGTAGTGAGAAGTGCAGATCTTCCCCTAATAAATGGGACAACACTTTGCGTAAAAACGTCTTCACCTGTTTTACGCGTCTGAACGGATATAAGGCTCTAAACCGGCATAAACTGTTCAAAAGCAGTCATCCACAAATTATCATTGAGAAAATCACCCACATGAGAGGATCTGGTAATTCTGTTGAAAGATTTGCGTACTTTGAAAAATATCGATATAGTAATTAATAGTCATGTTTTGACAAACCAGTGCTGAATTTAACTGTATTTACATCAAACTAAGATATCCCGACATTAAAAAAATATGTATACATGCTTAATTGCAACAGTAGCTATCTTTTTGAAGTTCTTATCCAGAGCTGAGACAACAGGACACAGCTCGTGCATTCGGACACAGATCGGGTACCGACACGCGCACTTTGAAAAATAATGATCTTTTTAATAGTCATGTTTTGACACCCCTGTGTGGAATTCAACTGAATTTTCATCAAACTAAGATATCCCGACAAAAAATATATATACATGCTTAATTGCAATAGTAGCTATATTTTTATATTATCCAGGGCTGAGAGAACGGGGACACAGCTTGTGCATTCAGACACAGATCGGGTACCGACACACAATCTTTTTGTTTAGCTGATTGATTTTGCAAAGAATCGTGGGTAATTTCATCTTCACTTCAACTTCACTTGGTTCGAAGTCTGCATCAGACCTCCCTCCCTTTGAAGGAGCGATTTGAAGGGCTGAAAGCCACTATCCCTCGGTCCTGAATGTATTGGGACACCCTACACTTACACGTGAACGAGTGTTAGGGCCAAAATCGAGGGGAAGTGATAGTAAAGTGATAGTAATGGGACAGGGCCTAAGTGAAACTAAATCCATGAGAATGGTGAATTTAATGCAATATAGACTCTGAGTATCGCTAAGGTATCGCTAAGCTAGCTGGGGCACAGTAAACTTAGCTTTAGCTTCATTTGCCTGTGCCCTATTAGATGCTCTTGCTTTCACAAATTCAATAGTCTATGTTAAACCAGATTTTTTGTCAACTGTTTGACTGAATTCTCTCAGCAACATCAGAACAAAGAATATTGACTGATTCACAAAAGATTTCTCCTTTAATCTTAATATCTCCTCTCTGTAAGCTACGTATGTTAACACATCCAATCATGATAGTAGTGTTATTATGACTACCAGCTATTATCAGAAGACAGGCTATCTTATTGGTTGTGGGAGCTTGCATCTCCATATTTTATGTAATCAGTTGTAATATGCATGCACAGACATACTGTATTCATCAGACTCACCCTTCCATTCTCTGTACACCTGGTCACCATGACGATCCTCTCTGCCTTTTGTTCCCAGATCATTCTCCAGAAGTCGTTGACAGTGGTGGGGAGTGGACCTTGTGCTGCAATGTAGTCCATGGTCTTGCCCCCATAGCCCTAATAGGTGAGAATACAGTCGTTTTTGCCATGGTTACTATAGTTAATGCAGTTAATTAGCAGCTTAGCTATGGACAAAATCAACAGATCTTAGACTGGTGAACAGCATTAGTAGCAGGTGCAGTTACTGCTGTGGATAAGAAGTGCTTTAGGATGGCATGCAGACTCACAGGTATGTAGTTGGCATTGATGTAGTCTGAGTTTTGGCCATGTGTACTTAGCTTCACACGAGAACAATCATCTGTCAATGAAATAGAGCGGTATAGACATTGAAAATATTTGAAGTGGCAGATGTACAGTATGTTTGTGTAGGTTGGAGAGGACATTGTTGTTTGTGCTTACATGGTAGTATATCGATGAATCTGTTTTTGCTCTTGTTCTCTGGAAGAGTGGCTTGATGCTGAGAAAGGTCTGCTCCTACAGTGCTGAATTGCTTTGAGACACAGAGCAATGAATATAATGTATTTGTACAATGCAGTATGTTGAATGACTGAAGTTATTAGTTTTTCTCATACCATATATTCCATTGTAAAGTCTTTGTTATCGTCACGGCTTAGCTGCTGGAAATGTTCTTTAAATCTGTTTACTGGAATTGCCCTGTGTAAAGCATAGTCAGTTGGTAATGGAAAATAAGCGCTCTGTAACACTTTTCACTGTTTTTCTTCCAATTCCATGAAACAAGCAATAGAAAAGAACTGTTTAGCTATGGTGTCATGGAAACTAAAGCCAGTGAAGAAGGCAGTTATACTTTAGCTCCATGATTATGGATAACCACGAATTTAAAAAAGTGTCCTTTCTTATCACTCGTTATAACATCTGAGCCAGCTCAGTATTCCTAGGTTAAAGTCGCCTATACATGTGGCTATACATGTGTTTAAGTGTGTTTTGCAAATACTTCTTTAGCTATAGTTTAGCTCAATAAGTGTTCTACTCAACAGAAAGTAAGAGGAATCGTCTTTTATTTCTTCTTAATTAAACAATGATTTTTATAAAACATACTTGAATTTATTCTGAGAAGAATCCATTCGTGTTTGATTCATTGGAACTTGTTCTTTTCTGCAAAGGACAGAAAACAAGTGCAACATTTAGTTTGCAATTACTGTTGAAATATAAATGAATGATCTGATTCTCACTAATTTTGTTATTACTTACTTGCGAGGTTTAAAGTTCCTTCGATAAACAAACATTCCCGCTCCCACTCCTAGGCCCAGCAGTATGATGACCAGCACTGGTACCCAGATCACGGCTGAGAGAAGCAGAGAAGGAAGGAACAGAGGAGAGATCATTATGGTGGACATACAGTGTGCAGTCTCAGTGATTTTACAGACATCATTGCACATAACAGGTCAATATTGGGTGTTCTACACCAGCAGTGGTAACAAACAGCATCTTTGAATATGTACAAATACATATTACTCTCATTACAGAGTTGTATGACAGAACAAATGTTCTTACAACAAATTCTTACTTGTTTGAGTTTGGCAGTTGATCTCTAGGGGTGAACTCCTCCTTTCTCCAGAGAGTGTTGTGAGAGTGATGCTGGAGGTCTGAGCAGGCTGGAGTTCAGTTATCATTAGTTCTGTGTTCATTGTTTTGTTAGAACTTTTCCCGGTCACATTCACCTCCATTTCAGTCCACACACCGATTGGTTTCTCCCATTTCAGAAGAATGGAGTAGTCTCCAGAATGACATTGAAAATCGGTCACTCTTGCAGGATCTATGATGAGCAACAGAAGGCATAAGGGTTTTATGTAATATATTCTATGAAGGAGAGAGTGTCGGTGCAACACAGATGGCTTTTTAACTTTTTACTTTTATTGAATGGTGCAAAACATAATGACTGACAAAAACATAATTTCCCTTTGTAATATATTGTAAATTGTAGGCCTACAATTGAAAACATACTTGAATACATACAATATATGAATCATTGTATTACATAGCATAGTTAGTCTAGGAAAAGCAACAAACTCACCCAAAGTCAAAATGTGTAAACATTGTGGCAATTTCTCCTGTATTTCTCGTGTGGATATCTCATAGTAGAGTGTGACACTGTAAGTAGCCCCAGGGTAAAGGTCACTGAAGGACACTTTGTTTCCCCCCACAGTGCCACTCACAGCATCAGCATCACTCCCATTTGTAGCTGTTGCCATGGAGAACAGACCTGGAACCTGCCCCTCAATGATGGAGCTGGTGGTGGTCCACTTTCCGTTGGCACAGTTGATTTCTTTGGGGAAAAGACAAAGAAAATCAGCAATCCAGAAGTCAGGCCTGTTTTAACCCGTTTAATCCACAATAGTGACTGTTTTTTAAAAACACTTCTAAGGCTTTAAAAAACACTGAAGTAGTCATCAATACATGAAATTTGTGCAGCAGGGATGTGCAGTTAGGCTATTATTCATCCGCAACCGCATCAAAACTCATAATATTTCCATCATCCATCATAACTGTGAGGGACGCAGCCGCGTCCTCACACTAACACCAGTACCTGTCGGTGACCCCTCCCCTTTGCACTTACTCACGTTTCATTTGCTTTCTTTATATTTAAGTTTATACACATATTTATATTATTGCATTATGCATACACTACACAACATTCTAACATCTACACGCTAAAAACAATATCTACGTTACTACGTTAAAAACAAGTAAAGACAACACATAGACTTTGATTTCATATAACCAGGGGCAGTCCTACCCTCTTTGATGCCCTGGGCGAATAGCTTATCTACCCCCCCCCCCCCCCCCCCCAAAAAAAAAAAAAAAAAACCTTAATAATAATACTAATAATAAACGATCAAAGGACAACTACAACAGTAGTTTCCATTTTTTTTCTATTTTTGGCAAAACTCCTATGGCACTTATAGTAGCTATCAGTTACTCTACTTGCATGTCTACCTTCTACAGCAAAGAAGAAGATCTGAACCTCAAACACCTCCCCTTTCTTGTGTGTGAGACTTCTGCACTGAAGTCTGAAATCAGGCAAACCTAGTAGTGATTGTTTTGGTTTAATTTAATTTTTTGAGCTTTTGGTTATTAGATGGAACTCCAGCAGCCAAGTTTATAACACCAGATAAAGATATTTCAAAATGAGGGGCGATCTTTACACTGAAATTGTACGCCCTCATTCTCAAGCAAGTACATTACAATGCACCAATGCATGCGTCTGGTTGTCTCCTTTAATTTGATACCAAATACTTCTATTGTAGGCGCAGATATACCTGTACCAAAGCTTCCAAAAGACAATGAAGCAAAACCGGATCACCCGCGATTGTAATTTTCGGCGCTCGCGTGCGCAATAATAATTAAAAAAAAACAAAACTTCGGAGTGCCCATGATGCCGCCCTCCCGACGATGCCGCCCTGGGCGACTGCCCATATCGCCCATGCCAGAAACCGCTCCTGCATATAACATTCAAACTTTATTAAAAATCATGTATTTTATTTTTTTTTTTACTCCATCTTCCCGCGGCCCCCCTGGCACCACCTCACAGGGCCCCACTTTGAAAACCACTGGTCTAGAGTTCTAGGCTAATGAGTTGGATCAATTTCTTGCATCTTCAGTACTAGCAAGTCTTGAGTAGTTTGAGCAATAGAGCTCTTATTAAAATTGGCCAAAGTTGCCCTTTAACCGTCCACTAGGTGAACAAAACACTCAAGTCATGTGACTGACACTTTACTCAGCCATCAGCAGGCTTCCATAGTTCTTTCAAAATGTGAAAAAGTAATTTTATGGTTTCTAGATTGGGAAACGAAAATAGCTATTCTTACTTATTGGATATTGGATTGTATATCCTATATTTATTGGAAAACGGTATAAAATGCTGTAAAATGACAGCTGACCACTTCTCCCCCTGTCCTCCTATTTCTCCCTCCTCCCCCACCTCAGCCCCATCCTCCACTTCTCCCTCCCTTGACTGTGCACTATGGTTGAGTATGCACCGAGTGGGGTCACTGTTCTCTCCCTCCGCTACATATGGTGTCAGAAGAGGGATGGCTACCGTGAGGCCATCGGATGTGTACCCAATGTGTGGTCCGTATGAGGGACCACCAAGATAGGTTGACCCCGGTGTGAGGGACCCCTGAGATGGGTGAAGCACTAGAGTGTGGGGTACCCTGGGATGGGAGTAGTATGGCTGGTGGATGCGTGAGGGACATGCGCTTCCCAAAGGGGAAGGCAGTGTGACGGGGTACCATCACTACGGTTGAGTATGCACTCTGACTGACATACCAACAAGCTTGGCTCCTTGATGTTGCGGTCAAGTTGCACATTTAGCTCTCCGGAGACCCGGATTCGAGACCGTGTGCGGTTTCGTAAAAGGTTATATCGTTTCAGAGAAAAATCTTACATTATTGGCAAGTTATTACATTATTGGCTTTATTACATTTAAAACTGTGAAAATTATTACGTTATTGGCAGTTGTTACATTATTGGTCATTATTACATTATCAGCCTTTACAAACCTTCAGCTGTCAAGACGGAGCCAAGAGTTCCGACGTCTTAAGAGTGCTCCAGCCGCGTCCACCTTCCATTCCAGCCATGGGGATATTCAGCCTTGCTTTCAGCTTTCTGATATCTTGTTTTGTATTATAATATTTTGTATTTCTTTATCTATTTCATTTCATATAGTTTATTTCTTTATGTGGGTTATTGGGGTTTCTTTTGAAATGGGTTTATTATTTAATAGTCTTAATTGATTTAGTCATTTTCCCTTTGAGTTCATTATGGATGGTTAGAGGAGTACTTAAGCCGGTCTTTAGTCTCACTTGGTTAGATGGTGGTTAGGGTCTCTTCTGTTATGTTTGCTTAAGTTATGCTCTTTATTTGGTGCCCAGATCCTTATGTTATTTTGTATGATTCATTTTGAGAAAATAAATTCTCATTTTTGTTACCACTTTATCCTCTGCGTCCTTTGCCTACTGCTTGGTCCCTCACAATAACCAGCGTTAATTTTGTCAAATTTCCAAATCACACCCGCCTGAAATCTGCTAGTTGTTTTTAGGTTTTTGCAAATCAAGGTGCTAGCGAGGATTCAACCACAACTTGCCCGAATTTAGTTCAGTTTTTTTTAATTCAGTAATAAGTTTGTCATGGCATTTGCATGATCAGAGCTGGCTACATTTTAATGGAAACATACAGTATAACCAAGATTTTTGTAAAGATAATCTTCAAGGTGTACAATAGATATAATATGAAAACTGCTAAATTGATCACCTTACTTCCTTAGATTCTGTAAATGAACATTTGATGTTTTCTCTCCAAGTGTTCCTGATAGGAGTTAACAGAGTCTGGATCAAAAGGGTACTTACTTGTAACTGTGGTGATGATATACTCTTTGCTGTCCACTCCCTCAAACACAGTGTAGAGAGTGAAAGAGTATTTTGTCCCAGCAGAGAGAGATGAGACTGTGTATGTTACTGTGGTCTCTGCATAATCTGATCCAGTGATGGTGGCATCTGTTCCACTGCTGTCTCTCAGTATGTAATTATAGTTATTGTAGTTTTGGCTGTTGCTGACTTTGTCCCACTGCAGCTCTAGATGATTCTCAGAGCGTTTTACCACAGTTACCTGGGCAACTTTAGAGGGAACTGAAAGGGCAAAAGGAGCACAAAAAACATTTAAAAAAAAAAAACTATTTAAAACTTCTAATCTATACAGTGTGTATGTCTCATGGGATATATTAAGTAGAACAATCTGGACGCAGTTCTGGATTACACTCACGTTATGTGTACGAGTCCAAGCATGATTTTTTGTTTGCAGGGGTGCAAGCAGGCTACAGCTAAATAAATTGGATAGTGTAGTAGTTCTATGTTGGTCTTAGGGTAGTTGCGGTAAGCTAACTGTGTTGTGCTCTCAACATGCAGCGTACTGTCATGTTTGACACCCCTGCATTGAGAGCTATTGTCCAGAGAACTTCCAACCATAGCTAATACTACAATAATATGTTCTAACTGATGTGCTCTATCCTGAACAGAGAACATTATAGGCTCACTTTCAGGTAATTTCCCATGGTGCACAGTAGTTTATCATTTCTTAGTGTATGTTGTTCAAATTTCTCTTGTACTCAGTTACAGCACTCTGTGAGCATATACAACAGGGCTATGGTTGGATACTCTGGAGGAAAGCTTTAAATACTGATATATACTGGATATGTGTGTGTGTTTAGTAAAAGGTATAGGACAAAGCCATGATTATTATTTTCAAGCAACTGTTGTCTTATAAGAAAATAAACATGATTTGAGAAGGCAAAACAACCAAGAGACGCTTCAAGTTGTTTGCACGGGACGACTCCAGCAAAGGGTACACTGTCAACTTTTCTGTAGGCTATACAAGGAACAATTCCTCTCATATGACTCTGTAATCAATGTCACTACTAACAAAATACATTTGGGGACTGGATACCATATCTACATAGGTCATATAACCTCTTTTGGGTTTTAAAAATATTTCTGGAACTGGTTTGCTATGACCTTACAAAGAGATTGGAAGGGAAGCAGAGAGCCGCAGTTACTGTACACTAGGCATTACCTATGGAACACTTCATTGAGTGGCCTATGTATGATTGAAGAAGCTCCTTTGGATTTGGACAACCTTTTGGGTTGCCTGTGACTCACTGCACATGGGAGCAGAGCCACAGTGACACTTATTTTCTTTGCAAAGCTTTGGGGGAAGGTAAGCCTAATAACAATGCCCACCAGCACATGGCCACAATGACAGGGGGAGGGCCTGTTATAGGTAAGATCCAGCCATCTAATCAAAAGGGTACTTACTTGTAACTGTGGTGATGATACTCTTTGCTGTGCACTCCCTAAATTAATTTCAAGCAGCCTCACGCTTTGCTTAGTCTGACTTTCAAAATTTGTATTGAACTACATAACACTTCTGAATGCTCTTTTACTTATACTTATAGTGTTTTATTAAAGGTTTAAAGAAGTGTTCACACTTAATTTCAATAAAAATGAATTTGATTGCATTCATTTCAGTCTGATATTTTTGTTGTTGATATCTTGTATAATATAACATGTTTAGTGCAGCATTAAGTTTGTAGCAGCATTTGCATGAGCAGTGGTGGCTACATTTTAATGGAATGGATTTTTGGGTAACACTTTATTTGAAGGTACCATCATGAAACTGACATGAATCTGTCATAAACTTTATAAACCTGTCATGGCTTCTAACATACCCTAACCCTAACCATGACAAATACCGGGTAACACTTAATGACAGAAGTCATGACAGGTGTATAAAGCTTATGACAGATTCATGACAACGTTATGTCATAGTTAATGAAATTGATCACCTCACTTCCTTCTGCCAATGAACAGTTTTTTTCTCCAAGTGTTCCTGATAGGAGTGAACTGAATGGATCAAAAGGTTACTTACTTGTAACTGTGGTGATGATATACTCTTTGCTGTCCACTCCCTCAAACACAGTGTAGAGAGTGAAAGAGTATTTTGTCCCAGCAGAGAGAGATGAGACTGTGTGTGTCACTGTGGGCCCTGCAGCTGATCCAGAGATGGTGGTATTTGTTCCACTGCTGTTGTCTCTCAGTTTGTAATCATAGTTGTTGTTATTGTTGACTTTGTCCCACTGCAGCTCTAGGTGAGTCTCCGAGCGGGATTCCACAGTTACCTGGTCAACTTTAGAGGGAGCTGAAGGGGCGAATGGAGCACAGAAAACAGAGAAATTGCAGAGAAATACTCTACTTAAGGACTGTTGAATGGGGGATATCCTTGAAAAAACAAATGGTCAATTTCATCATTTAAAACTGTTATACAGTATGTATGCCTCATGGGATATACTAAATTAAGTAGAGTTCACTTACACTCACATTGTATGTGAAGATACCTTGTACAAGTCCAAGTGATTTTTAAATAGATCCTGCAACTATATGCTCTAACTGATTATTACGACCCCCTGTGCTCCCTTCAGGCCTGGCGTGGGTAATGCATAGGCCATGCTGAGAAGACTTGGCCAATGAGGAGGATGTCTTTTATTTAAGGGGCTGTCTTCTATTTCCTTCTCTCTCTCTATCTCTCTCTGGCTGGCTCTTGCACTCTTCTGCTTGACATGTCTATGTTGCAGGCACCTGGTGATCTCTCTCCCAAGCACCTTCTCCATCCTTTCTGACATCATACTGACTCTAGCATACATGCTTACACACTGTAGACAGTTGTGCTGTTAATTGTTGTGACTCAGTTATTGCGTGAGTAGCGGAAACCTCACTTTCTACTCATGCCTTGTGCTACTCACTTTCTACTCATGCCTTGTGCTACCTGTACGTTACCCAGTGAGTTCTAATAAAACACACAGAATTAACTTTCTCATCGTCTCATTTGAGTAAACAACACACACCAGCATAGAGCTTTCTTATTTTCCCCAAGACATCTGTTTTGATTATTGCTATTTATTGACATCTGATTACTTTTAATAATTATTTATTTGGTTAACATTACGTTACATTTGTTGTCCACCTCCCCCTTTACACAGCGGCCCTGAGCCAGGCAGTAACATAAATTGGGAGCTGAAGTCTGGGGATGAATCCGTAAATTTAAATTTGGACGTTTTTGATTGCGTTAATACTAGTATGGTTGTTGGTGATGTGTTGGCGTTCTTATCTTGTCAGTCATCTTTGTTTGTTCCTTTTTCATTTGTGTGTGAATAGTAAGGTAAGGTAACTGACTTATGTGTAGTTTGTTGTCCACTTGGCTTATATAGCAGTTTTAGCAGAGGGGTCTTGACGAGGTCAATTTATAGTGGTTTCTTTTCACAAAGTTTGAAGACCTTTGAAAATAGGTTTTTCTCCAAGTGTTCCTGATAGAAGTTAACTGGATGGATCAAAAGGGTACTTACTTGTAACTGTGGTGATGATATACTCTTTGCTGTTCACTCCCACAAACACAGTGTAGAGAGTGAAAGAGTATTCTGTCCCAGCAGAGAGAGATGAGACTGTGTGTGTCACTGTGGGCCCTGCTGCTGATCCAGTGATGGTGGTCTCTGTTCCGCTGCTGTCTATCAGTGTGTAATTATACTGATTATAGTTTTGGCTGTTGCTGACTTTGTCCCACTGCAGCTCTAGATGAGTCTCAGAGCGGTTTACCACAGTTACCTCGGTAACATTAGAGGGAGCTGAAAGGGTGAATGGAGCACAGAAAATATTAAAATTCATAAACAGATGGATGGATGTTTGCAGAGAAATACTGTACTTGGAGACTGTATGGGGGATATCCTTTATCTTTAAAAAACTGTTAAAAAGTATGTGTGTCTCTTTGGATATATTAAAGAAGAAACCCAGTGTGAATAGCCCTGTTGTAGCAGGTACCTGAACTCTGTCTTTAAGAAAAAGAACAAGAATATTTGATGCTATGTAGACCAAATAACAAAACGATTACTAATGCTGACTAATGGGGCATAATGAAATCAAAAATAAGGTTGACATGCCCCATTCACTTAGTTGCCGGTTCACTGCTCGGCCCATGTTGTATCAAATTGTCTAATTCTTTTTCCTACCTAGAGTACTCACTGAGTTTGAACAACTGGGTTATGGATTGATTTACACCGGATTTCTTCTTTAAGTAGAATTCAAGAATAATCTTGAGTGGAGCTCTGCACTCACTTATGAGATACCTCATGCAAGTCCAATTAAGGATTTTTTAAACGGGCCATGCAACTACTTTTACTTGTACTTGTTGCTTAAGTTTTAACATTTTATAGGTCAATTTGTGTCTGGCAGATGTGTCAAACTTTTCAAGCAGGCCACATAGCTAAATGAAGTGCAGGCACATGAAAAGATGTGAGGGGCCGGATCTGGCATTCTGGCCATATGATTGGCATGTACTAAGGCCTTAAAGCTATCCAGAGTACTTCCAACCATAGCTAACTGACATACACTACACACAATAATATGCTCTATTTGATGTGCACATCAGCTCACTTTCAGGTCATCTCCCATGATGCACATTTACAAAGGCCTCTGGTCTTTACAAGCTTCTCTTGTAATTCTTATTGAAAGCACTCTGAGCATGAACAGCAGGGTTACAGATGGATATACTCTGGACCAAAGCTTTAAATACTCACATAGACTGGGCATGTGGTTTGTATAGTAAAAGGGTATAGGAATGGTTATTTTCGAGCAATTGTTGTGTTTTTTGGAAAATAAGCATGATTTAAGGATGATGCTTGCCTTTTGTTTTGCTATTCATATCAGTGAGGTGATAAGCTGATAAAAAGCTTTTTTGGAGAGAGAGAGAGAGAGAGAGAGAGAGAGAGAGAGAGAGAGAGAGAGAGAGCATTAATTTACCCGGTAACACTTTACTTGACGGGTGAGTACATAACACATTCATAGCAGCTTTCATAAAATGCTCACAAAGCATTCATGACTATTTCATAAGACAAGACTCCAACTTCATACCCAACCCTTCATAAATGTGGAAGATAGAATGTCGATAACCTATCAAAATAAAAGTCCAATGGTCTCAAAGAAGCACTGCCATTTATGCTTGTCACCTGATCATGTCACATCTGAATATTTCATGAATATCTTATGAAGTCTACTTCATATGTCACTTTACTATACAGGTTGCGAAGTATTCATAATCATTCATCTGAGTTTAGCACTGAGAGGTAAATTAGAGCCGACCAGTATTTGTGGACCCTGATGTATCTGATATTTCTTATTCAGGTAACAGATTTAAAAAAACAAAAAAATAAATAAATTATGCTTGCTCCTGTCCAATGGTCTCAAAGAAGCACTGAAGTCCTTGATTTGAACCTGTTACCTGATCAAGTCAAATCATAGTAATGGACAAATGCAGTATCAGATCATGAGCAAGCATCTAATTTAAATGTTTCATAAAAAAAAATCACCTTGGGGTAATTATAAAAAAAAATATATACCTTGCCCACATTCAAAAGGGGAATATCCAACTGTTCTGAGGTCATCTCAAAGTACTTTAAACCTACCTCTCAGTGTTAAACTCAGATAAGTGATTATGAATACTTCGCAACCTATAGTAAAGTAGACTTCATAAGATATTCATGAAATATTCAGATGTGACATGATCAGGTGACAAGCATAAATGGCAGTGCTGCTTTGAGACCACTGTACTTTTATTTTGATAGGTTATCGGCATTCGGTAACACTTTACTTGACGGGTGAGTACATAACATATTCATAGCAGCTTTCATAAAATTCTCACAAAGCATTCATGACTGTTTCATAAGACATGACTCCACCTTCATACCCAGCCCTTCATAAATGTGGAAGATAGAATGTCGATAACCTATCAAAATAAAAGTCCAGTGGTCTCAAAGCAGCACTGCCATTTATGTTTGACACCCCGATCATGCCACACCTGAATATTTCATGAATATCTTATGAAGTCTACTTCAAATGTCACTTTACTATACAGGTTGCGAAGTATTCATAATCATTCATCTGAGTTTACCACTGAGAGGTAAACTAGAGCTGACCAGTATTTGCGGACCCTGATGTTAAATATTAGGTAACAGATTTAAAAATAAATAAATAAATAAATGATGCTTGCTCCTGTCCAATGGTCTCAAAGAAGCATTGAAGCATTGAAGAAACCTGTTACCTGATCAAGTCAAATCAGAGTAATGGACAAATGCAGTATCAGACCATGAGCAAGCGTCTAATTTAAATGTTTCATAAAAAAATATCTCATCTTGGGGTAATTATAACATTTTTTTATACCTTGCCCACATTCAATTCAATGTCCAACTGCTCCGAGGTCATCTCAAAGTACTTTAAACCTACCTCTCAGTGTTAAACTCAGATAAGTGATTATGAATACTTCACAACCTGTATAGTAAGGTGACACTTAAAGTAAAGATATTCATGAAATATTCAGATGTGAACTGTGAACTGGTGACAACCATAAATGGCAGGGCTGCTTTGAGACCACTGGACTTTTATTTTGATAGGTTATCGGCATTCTAACTTTCACATTTATGAAGGGTTGCGTATGAAGGTGGAGTCATGTCTTATGAAACAGTCATGAATGCTTTGTGAGAATTTTATGAAACCTGCTATTAATGTGTTATGTACTCACCCGTCAAGTAAAGTGTTACCCGGCATTCTATCTTACACATTAATGAAGGGCTGTGTATGAAGGTGGAGTCTGGTCTTATGAAACAGTCATGAATGCTTTGTGAGCATTTTATGAAAGCTGCTATGAATGTGTTATGTACTCACCCGTCAAGTACAGTGTTACCATTTACCCTTTAAGCAGTCATTTAACCATTTGATATTTATATTTTAAGTTTGGAGATTCTGAAGGCCATTTACAGAGACACTACACCAGAGACATCACTGCATACCACCCACTGCAAAGGGGTTGTGTAGCCTATAGCACAAGGCATGGAGATGTGAACTGTTTGAGATGTGATAGGCCTACATGACATGCACCAGGAAGGAAACAGGCATCAGGGAGGAAAACAAATAACTAAACACCCAAACACAGCATCCTGCACTGTAAACCCAGTATTCCAGTTTGCTTTCCCACTGCCAGAATATTTTTGAGCCAGTGGAACTAATAGAGTTCCATTGTGCTAATTTTGCACACAGAAAAAGGATATGTGCAAAAGGTTCTATGAACTTTACTTTTGGGCCTATGATAGTGAATATGAAAGGAACTTTTCTTGTGAAAGTCTCACTTCCTCATGAAGCTTACTGTATTTCTGATAAAATTAATTTTTGAGATCCTGATATGATAGGAGTGAAGTGAATTTGAATCATAATGGAACTTACTTGTAACTGCTGTGAAGTTATACCCTGTACTATTCACTGTCTTAAACACAGTCCAAACAGTGAAAATATATTTTGTCCCAGGACTGAGAGATGGGACGTTATGAGTTACTGTCGTTCCCCCATTTGATCCGGGGATGGTACTTTCCCCACCATCAACGTATTCCAGTATGTAATCATAATTATTGCCATTGTTGATTTTGTCCCACTGCAGCTCTAGGTGGGTCTCAGAGCGGGCTGTCACAGTTACTTGGGCAACATTGGAGGGAGCTGGAGAAGCGAATGAAGCACAGAAAACATTAACAGATGGACGGATGGTTGTCGAAAGAGATATTTCAAGACTGTAGACTTTGTTTTAACCATATATAAAAAACACTTGATTTTGGCCAAAATAGGCTAAATGATGGCTAAGATATATTTTTTCACCTTTGGTTTTTAGGTTTTCAGTAGGCCTACCATGTCACACTAAGAAACATTTAATTTAAAAACAGATTTCATAGTCATATTTCATGTACATGAAATGGTATGAGAATTCACTTTTCAGAAATAAATTATCTTTTAATGTCATAAGTGCGCTTTGGTGATGAAAAAATAAAACACACATAAAAAATCTACATTCTAAAATACATATTCTCAGAGTGAGACATCATTTCCAAAAACAATTTGTTTCAAATATTTTGTTTAAGATATATACTTGCAATATTTGCAAACTGAAATCCTTTGCTTTTCACTTTGTTAAGCAATGTAAAGAGAGTGAAAGTGGATCAAAAGGGTACTTACTTGTAACTGTGGTGATGATATACTCTTTGCTGTCCACTCCCTCAAACACAGTGTAGAGAGTGAAAGTGTATTCTGTCCCAGGAGAGAGAGATGAGACTGTGTATGTCACTGTGGTCCCTGCATAATCTGATCCAGTGATGGTGGTCTCTATAACATTGTTGTCTATCAGTGTGTAATCATAATTATTATAGTTTTGGCTATTGCTGACTTTGCCCCACTGCAGCTGTAGGTGAGTCTCAGAACGGGATACCACAGTTACCTGGGCAACTTTAGAGGGAGCTGAAGGGAAAGGAACAAACAACAACATCATAGAGGGAGGGATGGTCATGGAAAGGAGGTTAGAAATAGAAAGTAGACTGCTGATGCAAAGGCATGGAATGTTAAAAACATATTTACCAATTTACATTATGTGACTGTATGCATTTACAAATAATATATGAGAGTCTCATACAGTTGTAAGACACAATTAAATCAGAACGATGAAGATGAGAAGAAAATCAATGATCAACACTGAGGAAATAATGTTGAAAATATTACAACTTCTGCTGGTGTAAACATGGACTTACTTGTAACTTCTATAAACTGTAATCCTGTGCTTCTCACTCCCTCAAATACAGTGAAGAGAGTAAAAGTGTATTCTGTCCCAGGAGAGAGAAATGAGACTCTGTGTGTCACTGTGAGATAATAGCGTGATCCAGTGATGTTGGTCTCTGTTCCATTGCTGAATCTCAGCGTGTAATTTCTAAACTTAGTGTTGTGGTTAGGTTTGTCCCACTGCAGCTCTAGATGAGTCTCAGAGCGTCCAATCACATTTACCTGGGCAACACCAGGAGGAGCTGAGGGGGAGGGGACAGACAACAGACAGAAACACAGAGGGATGGATGGTCACATAGTCTACTGCAAGAGAGAAAGTTAGGGCTCTTATTTGAAACAGAGAAGGTCTAGTAAACACAGATGTCTGCACAGATTTACTGTGGAGCAACCACACAGAATGAACAAATAGTGGACCCACAGTTGCATCATTTACATGGGCAACTGGGCTGGGCTATTTGACAGTTTGCATACAAGGAATTCTTGTGTTCTTTTATACTCAGCGAAACCAAAAAATTGCCTTTTTAAGAAGTGTCACTGAAAGGGAATTCATTGTGTCATGTTGAGCTAAATTATGTGATTAGAATTAGAATTAGTCAGGTGAAGTTAAGTCAGGAGCAAACTTACTTGTAACCGCTGAAAAGTTGTATCCTGTGCTTCTATTTCCCTCAAACACAGTGTAGAGAGTGAAAGAGTATATTCTCCCAGCAGAGAGAGATGAGACTGTGTGTGTCACTGTGGTCCCTGCACCTAATTCAGTGATGGGGAACTCTCCTCCGAGGGGGCCAGTCAGTATGTAAGTATAGTTGTTGTCGTTGTTGACTTTATCCCACTCAAGCTCTAGGTGAGTCTCAGAGCGGGATACCACTGTGACCTCGGTAACATCAGGGAGAGCTGAAGGGGGGGGGGGGGGGGCAATAGACAGAAATTTAGAAGAATGCAGGAGGAATTTGGGGAAATGGCCGCATGGTTACAACAAATCTTGTCTGAAATCTACTTGCATGATTATGATTATATGAGGAAGTTACAAAACTGTGTTAAGGTTTCTTATTAGTACTTCATTAATATATTTGTCAAGACACCCAAAGCACTTAGAGTGAAAGGGGGACCTCACCAATTCACCACCACCTGGGTCATTCTTCTACAGTAGGCATTCTTTTACAGTAGGCCTATATTGTACCTTTTGGTATACCCTCATGGTGCCCTCAAGACAATAACCATATTTCAAGGTGCCATCATAAGACTAACATGACACTGTCATTAACTATAACATCAGTAAAAGCCAATTTCCATGCCTACTTGAAATGAAAGAACAGTTTCAACAGTTTTAACAGTTATGTTAATAAAGCCAGCTATCACATATAACTGCACCATCCACATAACCCCACCATCCATACAACTGCTTCATATCAAGGTATAGAAACACTACCATTTGTCGGTTGAGTTATCCTTCTAATCAAACAATTTGTTTAGGTAGGTTACGATTTTCAAACCGATTAATAAACTAAGGCTCTTTTAACTATAAATCTAGTTTTACATCAGAAAATCCTTTTTTACTCTTATTTCAAATTCAGATTATTATCTTCAGATTAACTTGTACTAATGTTATTTACAGCAGCTAAACAAAAAAGAACTTATTCTGCTATTTTCATTTCAAGCATGTGTAGAGATACATGGCACAGCACTGCACCTATGCTCACTTATGTATTCATTGTTATGTATTGAGGTCCAGTAAAACTCACCTCTTGTGGCTGCACTTCTCCAGCATTCACACTACAAGAGACATTTTGAAACAATAAATGTCATGAGGACTGTGACTGCAAGAACACAGAATTGTTCTTCTGTGACCTTAAAAAATACTTTAACTCAAAGTTTTACACTGTATGCAGCAAATATTTTAAATCATCAATGCACCTTCAACATAACACCTTATTGATAGTTAAAAATCTTGAGCGTTTAAAAAACAAACAAACAAGGAAGACATGAAAACGTGTAGGCCAGGGGTGAAAGTAAGCCTATACGCACCTATACTAGGTATAAGATTGACAGGTACGTAGTAGTGGTAAGAGTAGGTCTGATTGATTAAAAGCACATCTACCCACAATCGAAAATGAGCAATATGTCATCTAAGTCAAGCTGAAAATTTTTTTTTTGGCAGGTTGGAATGTCTGGAGAGACATGCTCCATACAACTATACATACCATAGGCCCTACATAACACATAGGCCCACTAATAATATAAAAAGTTTTTTGTGTCTTTTTTCCTCTAAAGAGTGGCAATGAAGTAGTTGTAGTAGTTGTAGTGTAGCGTGTACAGTAGTACAGGTAAGTCATTAAAACTACTTTGACCTTTTTAAAAGTATTTGTCTCAAAGACATAATTGAGAGAGTGTCTTACCCACAGAGGTGCTGTACACATACAGAGAAACCAGAAAGTAATTCCCATTGTTATGCTCACAGTAGTTCTCTCTTCACTTTGTCATTAAAACAACAAAAGCTGAAATGGTGAGAATTCCCTTGACAATTCCCAGATCATGCTTCACTGTCTTCTCTCTTCACTGTACTCTTCTGTCTCAACTCAACTCTCTTTCTATCATGTCATTATAGTTAATATTTAGCAAATCACATTTTTATGTTGGCTCTAGATTGCATTGCTGTGAAAGACAACAGATAAGTACCTTAACACGCATCATAATACATGGGGGAAAGATCATCTGGACAGAGTCCAAGTATGTTCACTTCCCTATTGTAATTCAGAGGACACACAACACTCAGCTGTTTATGAGTTCAAATGCAGCCCTGACTCAGCTTAATGTGCTATTACTGTGGAGAATACCTGTAGTCATGATGATTCATTTGAATTAATTATTCCTTCTCAAACAACTAGAATACATTGTAATGTTTCAGTGGCTATGAGCCTGAAGAGATGCACATATTACAGTAACAATGATTTCCTCACTAAGCACCACCCCTATGATTGCACTCAAAACTTTGACCTCGGACACAAAGATAGCATGATTGTATTTTGACAGAACAGTCATTCTGTAAGCACATGTAACACACATGTTGATTTTAATTAGCCTATGTTTTTTTTTTTTTTTTTTTTTTTAATGTAGCCTATTGTATGTCCCCATGATATTCACCTTTCAGTTTTCAAAATTTTAGCACTCTTTCTGTGTTACTCAGTGAACACCAAGGAAAAGTTTAGAATGTGATGTAATGTTACACTGGAACTATTAATATTTGCATTGCTCTATCTTGGTCTGTGGTCAGTGATCTTTGCTGGTCTCTGGTCTCACCAAATGAGTACACATTCAAAGTAGCGGCACCAGGCACAGCTAGGGTGATGAGCTAGATTGGTGGTGAGGGAGGGAAGCAGTGTACTTCTGAATTTGTATGTTGCAGAAGGCTTTCTGATGAGGCAATGTGCAGAGTGTGTAGGTAGGGGGGAATATTTTATTTTTATCTATTCATTTTTTTCAATTCTATAATTCTTTCTTTCTCCTGTTTTTTTTTTCTTTTATTTTCCTTTTTATTATCTCTTGTTCTTTTTTAGAATCTCCTATCTTTATGTTATTGTAAATTTGTATTTATTTATTTATTTATTGTCTAAAAGCCCTGCTAGGGACAAGCGTTTTAAATTAGCTTTAGCTAAAGCGCTATGATCCATGCATCAGATTACTTTTTAAGCTTATTTATGTTTTTGTATCTTTCCCTATGTAAATAAACCATAATAATAATAATAATAATAATAATAATAATAATAATAACTAGAGAATGTAATTTCAGAGAAATTACGAGTGCATTGAAAATGCAGTTGCTGTTTTAGTGGATTTTTTTGCAAATCATTTCAGTAAATGTAATTGCAACAAATTTAGATGACTGGAGGCATAATTGCATGACTGACAGTTGGAATGGTTGAATAGTTAATTAGTTGAGAAGTTTAGCAAGCTAACCATGCTAGCTAGCATGCTAGTAATGCTAACATGATGATCAGAAGACATAGCTGAGTTGATAAGCATCAAAAACTAAAAATGCTAATTAGCATGCTAGCCATCATGATAATAATGCTAGCATGATGATCACAAGACTTAGCTGAGTTGAACAGCATCAAAAAACAAAAATGCTAATTAGCATGCTAGCTAAGCTAACATGATAATAATGCTAGCATGATGATCAGAAGACTTAGCTGAGTTGAATAACATCAAAAACCAAAAATGATAATTAGCATGCTAACTAGCATGCTAACTTGCCATCCCACCACTGAGGACTTTTATTTTGATATAGTTGTGGCCAGAGGAAACAGTTGACAGGAGTCATAGTTGATTACACTTCACAGTTGGAATGGTTGAACAGTTGAATAGTAAAATCATTTTCTATCAAATTAGTATGATGAGGACTTTTAATTTGAAACAGTTGCGGACAGGAACCGGCTGGGAGGACGCATAGTTGATGACATCCGGAAGTTGAACTAAATCTGTAGTCTTATGTGAGAGGATTGTAGTCTGTGGAAGTGGTTGCTAAGTTGTTGTTAGGTACCTAAGATGATTGATAGGCTGTTGCTAGGGTAGGTGAAGTGGTTGCTAGGGTGGTTGCTAGGTAAATCAAGTCAGTTGCCATGGTGGTTGTTAAGTTTCAAGTGTGGAAGTGGTTGCTATGTGGTTGCTAGGCAGTTGCTAGGATATTTGAAGTGGTTGCTATACAGTTGCTAGGCTGCTAATGTTAAGGCTATGGGAAATTTAAAAAAAAATTAAAATCGTCATAGTTTCAAAAGTATAAAAGTTACAAAGTAAAAAAGACATAGCAGTAAACTATGAAGTATGATCTATATGATGAAGGTTGAATGAGGTTTCTACGTGAAATGGTTGATGCCAAATTAGGTGCGTGGAAGAAAAATAATAATAAGAAGATTAGAAGAACAATAGAGTGCATTTTCAATGCACTCTAATAATAATAGAAAGGGGCCAAATGATGACAGCAGGGGAGATAGTGACAATATTGTTGTTGGTGCTGGTGGGGGTAGTCAGGGCCGTTTCAAGGTACTTGGGGGCCCCAAGCAAACAGGACATGGGGGCCCTTCACTCCCCGTAAATACTTACACGAACCACATTGTTATACTTACACGAACCACTCTATTGTTCTTCGGTTTCTTCTTCTTCAACTGAATTATTATAACTCAACTAATGTCCAATAGTTACAATTTCTATGCATTAAATATTGTAAACGGGTAGCTGCTGCAGGATGTAGGAACAGAGGCATCTTGGCCTCAGCAAATGACTGGGATATGCGGGCAGACCTGAGGAAGCAGCTCAAATTCCCAGAGGAGGTAGCCCACACCAGCCTTAGATCAGATAGAATCCTCTGGTCTAGGATCACCAAACAGGTGTGTGGTGCTCAAAAAGCTGACTGTACTCTTGAAAGAGAGGATTGAGGAGGCGCATGAGCACAAGAAGGGGGAATATCAAGGCATGATACATGACTGCTAGCAAAACGGATGGAAGGCCTGGAACATTCGAGTAGAGGTCAGCTATAGGGGCTTTGCTGGGCAGTCACTGGAAGAACTGTGGAAGAACCAATGGCAGAAAGTTGAGTGGTGGTTAGAGGGGGTAAATGAAGGATGCTGGATTAGCTGACAAGCACTTCCGATGTGTCATGGGCTTGATTTCACAAAACATCAAAAGAGAGGGGATGGTGCCCATCTGATGACTTGCGGTAGCTACTCAACTCCTGCCATGTGCTGGTGCCTGGAAAGATCTTGTCACAGGGGTACCCCAAGGATCAGTGCTGGGGCCCCTCCTGTTTGCCATGTATACCACCTCATTGGGGCAGATCATAAACTGTAATGGCTTCTCTTATCACTGCTTTGCCGATGATACCCAGCTCTATCTTTCATTCCCACCTGATGACAATATGGTCTCAGCAAGAATTTCAGGCTGTCTCTATATATACCTGCATGGATGAAAGGCCATCACCTCCAGCTAAACCTCTCAAAAATGGAACTACTGGTCTTCCCTGCAAAGCCAACCATACATCATGACATTTGCATCAAAACTGACTCCCTAGCTCTTGCTCCTACTAAAGTAGCAAGGAACTTGGGTGTCATAATTGATGATCTGCTGACCTTGAGATCATGTCGCCTCCGTAGCCCGGTCTTGCAGCTTTGCACTATTCAATGTAAGGAGAATTAGACCATATCTGGCCCAGCAGGCCACCCAGTTGCTGGTTCAAACCATGGTTATCTCCCGCCTTGACTACTGCAATAATGCCCTTCTAACAGGCCTCCCAGCCTGTGTGGTGAAACCACTACAAATGGTCCAGAACGCAGCAGCACGCTTGGTCTTCAATCAGCCCAAAAGGGCACATGTGACGCCTCTACTCATTGAACTACACTGGTTACCCCTGGCTGCACGGCACGCATTAAATTCAAATCACTACTGCTGGCCCACAAAGTACTCAATGGATCTGCACCTACATATCTGAGTATGATGATAAAGGCAAAGGTCACTCTTCGCCAACTCAGGATATTAAAGGAACGCCTTCTGGCTGTCCCAGCATCTCGCACAAGACAATCCAGACTCTTTTCTTGTATCATTCCACACTGGTGGAATGACCTACCGAGCACAATCAGAGCAGGGGCGTCCCTCTTTGTATTCAAGAAACTCTTGAAGACCCAGCTCTTCAGAGAACACCTCTTGTCCTAGCAGTACCACACTCTAAAGACCCATGTGATAATTTCCTTCTAGCACTCTATGTAGCTTTATTGTTAATTCTCTTGTGTAAGTCGCTTTGGATAAAAGTGTCTGCTAAATGCATAAATGTAAATGTAAAGCTGTAAGGAGAGGAGAGAGCGATGCCACTGGCCCACAGATGGTGCAAATCTCTACACAGAGCGTTGTGATTGGTCCCCAACCACCAATAACAAGTACCTATGGCTCATCGCTATTCATACTGGTTCAGCGAAACCAAAGATGGAACGCTTCAACCCTCTCTGGCGAAACATTTATCTGTAACAATGGGTCTGTCACCCAAAAATCTTTTGGAGACTTAATAATATGATTTCTGTATAAGTCTGCACTGGCTGAAATCAGTATCACTGCAAAACTGAAATCACTAACAATCACTAATCTCCAGTGTTGGGAGTAACGAGTTACAAAAGTAACTAATTACTGTAATGCATTGCTTTTGTGGTAACTTGGTAATGTAAGGCATTACAGAAAAGAAACTGGTAATATTTTCCTCGGTACAATTGTCAGTAACTCAAATTACAAAGCATTTTTAACTTGGAATGAAGTGGTGTTTTTTTCCTTCATACAAATTCGCCAAAAATCACTGAGAGGTCAGCAAGGGTAAAACACTGTGCCGGACTTAATGTAGAAATTGACAGTCTCCACTTGTCATTCTCAACATTGATAACAAACTAATGAAGGTCATAGACTACCGGGGGCCCGAAGAATAACTTAAATGTAATGCAACAGTAATGTAACGCCTTACATTTTACTGTACATCTTACATCAAAACAGTAATATTGTAATGTAATGGACTACTTTAAAATGTCAGTAACAAGTAATAAATAATGTATTACAGTTTTGAAGTAACTTGCCCAACACTGCTAATCTCTATGTTTTTCATGTTTAGCCTTTTCAGGCCTATAATATGGTGGTGGTATTGTATTAGTTAAGGTCCCTTGGTGGTGTAGCATAGTGGCTAAGGACCCTGACTCTGATGGGGCAGTAGTCTGGAAGTTGTGGGTTTGAATCCCTGCTCCCACCATTGTGCCCTTCAGCAAGGCACTTACACTTAAAGTTGCTGTAGGGAAGACTTGCCCTGAAGTTGACAAAATGTGAGTCACTTTGGATAAAAGCGTTTGCGGTTCATAGTTAACCAGTGACTTTAAATAAATCTCACTCCTATTTTCACTGTTGAGCGACTCATATTTATCACTCAATTGGTGGCCACAACTGAGAACAAACATGCTCATTATTAAAGTGTCATCAGATCATAATTTTCATGCCCATTGCTTTTTTTTGGCAAAGGCCATATGCAAATCAAGCCAATGCAACTTAATTCTGGAGTGTCTGTTTTGCATATAAATCAATACACAGCACATGGGCATAGAGTAATAAGCCTGCCACAAATGTTTTTATTTACATTTTTCACAGTTCATTGCTTATTCTAATTCACATCCTCAAATTCGTTGTAAATCGTTGAACAAGACATTTTCATTTTTCACCACACAAAGTACTAATACCTAGATATATGTATATAAACCTAGATATAAAAGTTCATTGTAGCCCTACTCCAATTCTGTCCAATAGCAGCAGGAAGCTGTCATGCATCAGGTAATGCCAGTCTTTTTTGCATAAAGAGTCATGCTGCTCAAAAATATACCTTTAGTAAATTAGTGTTTCAAACATGGATCAACTCTGATACCTGGTTCTTTCCTTCATATTGGAGTTGTATGATTACTAGCATCTCTGTGCATTCACAATAGGGCTGTCAGAAAGAATCTGTTTATCAATCATTAGTGTGAAAGATAGTATATGAAAATACTGACAGCAGCTTCTTACATTTTAATGTATTTACATACATTTGAATGTTAGCTTTACTTAACACTGATATGAAGATCTAGGCAAATATTGTAGAAAAATATTTGAAGACATATTTTTGGGCATTGACAGACATTCTGTTCCTGCTTTAACATATTCAAGCAAACAACTAATTGATTAGTGGAGAAGATAATTAATACATAAAAATAACTATGAATGTAATGTACAGTTAGACATCAGAAAGGAAAAAAGATTTCCAGGTCCAGGCACTCAGTTAATCCATGCAAAAATGTGATTTCATTGAAGGCTAAAACCTTAAAAAACATTGACGCGTATCGGCCTTACAGCCTTCATCAGGGTGTGTAAGGCTGATATGCATCTGTGTTTTTTTAATGAGCACCATTTTGTTCAGGGAAGCCAGTAGCGCTCCACCAAACTGTTTTTCATAATGTATAGTTAGTTTACACAAAATTGTGATCAGGGCATACTGTAGGTTTCTGTGGATCTGGTGGACTTTTTCATCTGTGTATCTGTTCTTTATCTTTCAGTCTACTGTATTAAAGAGCTGATGAATGTCATAGCCTTTTTCCTCCATTTTCTCTGGTCAGAAATCTAGTGTTGGTCTGTGGAGTCTCTCACAAAAGCCACGTTGACGTAGACTGGTTCCGTATCCTGCCTCTGTGCAGTGGCCATAGTGTTATGTATCAGATAGTCATTGATGCACTGATGCAGATAGATGTACTGGGACTGCAGAACGGAGAAAAGAAGGCAGAGACAGAAGAGGTCACTCTCTGACTGTAGTGGCACTGACAGTAAATGCATTGTCAGGATAAAGTATTGCTAATACAGACCAAAAGGATATACAATGAGAAAAAGAGGACAGTAAAATGCCACAAATATGTCCTCATTGCCGGACCTTTGGCACAAACGTAGAGCTTTTTCCAATCAGAAAGCATTTATGATGGCTGTGCATATTTTATAGCAGTTTGCTCATTTACCCTGCCATGGTCAGTGTCTTTCCTCTAAGCTAGGCAATACATACAGACTATTGAGTCACGGGTGTGACCACAACATTTGCTCTTATAAATAAGGACAAAAAGGCACTCCCTCACATAGTATATCAGACAAGTCGGGGCTACATTAGCCCGAGTTTACCTCTGTTTGTACCATACGGGGCCTGTGGCGTCTCATGCGATGGACAAATCCGGCGATGTCTACGGCTGCTTCTCTCTCCAGCTGCTGCAGCAGCACATCCAGAGCAATCAGAGTTCCTGTTCTGCCAACACCAGCACTGACACACACAAGAAAGAGCACAAGTTCAGGTTTAGCCTATGACTCAACTCCAGTAGCGTGTGCTCACCAGGTCAACGGTTGCACTTCTGATAAGTGTTGCATCTATCAACAAGTGTTTGTGATTGGCCTTAAAGTAATGAGAGGTAATATTTATAAGAAATGCATGTTTCTTGTTAAAGCTGCAGCTGAGTTAAGCGCTCTTACTGTACATTCACACCGGTAATGTAGGGTGATCTGTGACAACCTGTGAGGTAGGGTGACCTGCGACAACCCTGATTTTGCTGGTCTGTCGCCAATAAAATGCAAGAAAACCCACTTTCACCCTGATTTTTGAAACTAAAATAGGGAAATGTCCCGATCTTCACCTGAGAGGGCTGGTCCCTGGCCCACCTTGGCCATCCCTTTGGTCTATGCATTAGCTTCGTACATGGATTTGCCATTTTACCATTGACAAACGATTGCAAGCTGGAGGTGTGAACTGTAGAAGTTTGAAACTATTCAATCTGATTTCACCCAATTATGCACCAACTTGGTCGTAAAGTAAGCTATGCTACAACAACAGAAACGCGACGTTGTCTCTCACAACTCCCGATCCTGCTTGCTTTTTAGCGCGGAATGATATTGATCTCTGCAAACGATGCTGATGCCCGGAATGCCAGACAGAGTCATGGAGGGAGATGATAATTGAGCGGAGCTACGTAGGAATGCAAAGCCAGGCTACTGGTCACCTTATGTTAATGTGACAAGAGCAACAGGCATTCAACATCATTCAACAGCAAGCACAAATATTTTTAAATTGATAATAATGTTTGAGCATAATAACATTGGATTGGATTTTACAGCTTTAGCTCTTGAGGTCAATGTTTAGTTAGAGAACTATGTAAAGACTGACAGGGTTATTGTATGAAACCATATTTCTAGAAGCTACATTAATACTCATCCTCATGCTTACTGAGTCATTCACTGTACCGGTACATGTGGGTGGATGACGGATAGCAAAATTCAGACTGTCCTTTTGTCACACACGTATAAAAAATGGTAATTGTTAAGAATTGATATGGAAATGTTGTTGGTCTGATAGGATCAACTTCCTGCATACTAAAATTGTTGGTGTTGTATTTAAATTTTGACATAAAACAACTATCCAAACATAAAAAATGTCATATGGTGTGACTGTCCACTATGCGTGTGATTTTCCTAATTAGAATGTATATCCATATAAAGTATAAATACTTTAAAATTTTACCAGGCAAATAAAATAAGTGGATGTTTTCTATAACCACAGAAAGTTTCGATGCCCATGCATAACGTCCAACTGAGTTCTAATCAAATATATTTTGTCCCTACAATGGACGTCATATGGTGTGACACTATATTTAATATTTTCATCGGGCATTAATTTGGACATCATTGCCATGACACGGACCCTGCTTAATCAGGAAGTTACAATAGCATGTCAGGAGTGATTGGCATGGTCAGGAGGTCAGGTCTGCCTTTTAGATTTTTATATAAAAAGCTCCATATCCAACATCATCAATAGTGGCCAAAAAATTGTGTCTTATGGTGTGACATCATTTGCAATAAAAATTGTTATTTTTCACAAATCTTCTTTATGAATTCTTAGAAAGCATTGCTGCCATGTGGTCAGTTGCATGCTAAATAATATCTAGCTGTATTTAGTTGTCTAATAAATTAGATAAACTGTCAAAATGTCATGGAGTGACACTATGTCATATGGAGTGACATTGTTATTACATTGTTATTACATTGGGACATTGAAAATGTACAGTCACACTATATGACATTTCTGTCACACTCTATGACCAAACTGCATTTTTATATTGAAATATATGTAAAAACACAAATTCAATTTAAAAATCATATATGCAATATATTAAATCTGTGATAAGAATTTAGCAAAATAGGATCTGTACAATTTATATTTCCCTTTCCCATTTTCCCCCCATGTCACCATGTTTCACATGTAATATGCAGTTAAAAAATAGATGTTATCCCTAAAGTTCTTTTCAGTGGACTTCAAAATTCATTGTTAATGATTTTATTTTCATGAAATACCTTTTTTTGCACTGATACATTGTGATTTGGTGCATTTCATCATATGGCGTGACATTATGTCATTTGGTGTGACGTCAAATAATCATAGAAAACGTCATAAAACAAGACTTTCTAACTGACAAATCATGACAAAATCAATAGTGTAGAAAGGAAATGACATCTGCAAGAATCTCAAGAATTTTGAGCAACTTTTGACAAAGAATGTCAGAAATACACTAAAATATCTGGTTAGAGTTCAGACCATTCTCCTCCTTGACATAATAACTTGTCAAATGTTAAGTTTTTATCCTAAATATTCACAAGCAAATGTTGCATATCAAAGCAAACATGATTAATAAGTACATTGACATAAATGAAAGAAGAAAAAAATATCTAATTTTTATTTTATATCAAATAGTTTTAATGTCACACCATATGACAGTTTTAGGCACTACCTTGACAAATTCATATATAAATACTTATTTTAATTAAAAAATGAAAAAAATATTTACGTATTGGTTAAGTTTAGACTCACAGCAACACATATAAACACTTTTTAGGGATGATATTTGAAGTTTTTTAAAAATCCTTTTTTCAGGCTTATTTGTCATCCACCCATGTATGTTTGGAATGTAGTACTAGCAGATGTCAGATACTGGGATATGATCATTAGAGGGGTGTGTACCTGCAGTGCACCACTGTGGGCCCAGTTTGAGATTTATTGTGATTCCAAATAAGGTTTCGGAACCGAATCAGTTCCGTTGTTCCTCTAGGAACCCCATGGTCCGGCCAGGCTGTATAGTGGAAATGCTTCACCAATCTGACCTCTGATTTAACGACCTGGCAGCAGACATACACACAAATTTAAAAATTAACACTTACTCATAGAAGACATTGATGATTGAAGAATAAAATAGTTCTTTCTTACATGTTTTACAGTAAATTCACGTATAGTCCAGTTGCTCTCATCCCGTTCTGAGTTTTTGGATATGTGTAGCTCACCATACTGACATGGAGCATGACTCTGGGGCCAGTACTCTGCGCACTTATTCTGAAAGACAGGATTTTTAACAGGCATAACGAGGAACAGAGCAAAAATGATTTCAACAGATTCTTGAAAAATGTACGCTACTGTGTCGCAACTGAACCTGCCATCAGGTTTGATACTTTAATATTTAAAAGAGTTATCTCTCAGGGCGCTGTGGCTCAGTGGCTAGAGCGTCAGACCATTACTCCGGGGACCCGGGTTTGATTCCGACCCAAGGTCATTTCCCTCTCCCACTTGTCTCCTGTCATCTCTACACTGTCCTATCTGATTAAAGGCAAAGGTTAAAGGCAATTATCTGTCCTATCTGAGTAAAGGCAAATAAATAAATAAATAAAAGAGTTATCTTTTATTCTAGTCCATTTTTGACATAGCCCTAGCAGGCTAACTGCATGCCGTAGAGTAGCATGTGGTCTCCAGGTCTGCAATGCTCTCTGTCTGTGCTGCCGCAACCCAGGGTTAGTCGGGCTCAATGGTGTTTTTTGCCCCCAACAGCACCTTCCAGGCAGCTCAGCCTAAAAGGCACTACCCTTACCCTATTCCTAACCCTAACCCCCTCAACCCTCATCCTAACCCTAAACTGAGTGGAGTAGTGCCTGGAAGGCAGCGCTGCCTGGGAGGCACAGTTGAGGGCAATAGTACTAAAGACCGTTAGTCGACAGCCTTTCATAGAAAAACTTTATAAGCAAAGTTTGCTTATAAAATGCATCAGGTAGTGAAACTAAGTGAAACTAAATCCATGAGAATAGAGAATTTAATGCAACACACTCTGAGTCACTGAATTTACAAAACAGCAGCTATCTATCGCTAAGCTTCAGCTTTGCTTCAGCTTCATTTGCCTGTGCTCTATCAGTTGCATTGCTTTCACAAATTCAATAATCTATCAAAAGTTTTACTGAATTTTCTCAGCAACATCAAACAACAGGAATATTGATTGATTCACACCAGATTTTTTCCTTTAATGTTAATATCTCCTCTGTATGCTACTTATGTTAACATATCCAAATGTGTGTGGAGGGGGAATGTTGATAGAAGGCTGTTATTATGACTCTTACTAGCTATTATCAGAGGACGGGCTATCTTATTGGTTGTGGGAACTTGTGTTTCCATATTTTATGTAATCAGTGTGCATGCATACAAAATGCATGTATTCATCACACTCACCCTTCCATTCTCTGTACATCTTGTCACCATGACGATCCTCTCTGACTTTTGCTCCCAGATCATTCTCCAGAAGTCATTGACAGTGGTGGGGAGTGGACCTTGTGCTGCAATGTAGTTCATGGTATTGCCCCCATAGCCCTAATAGGTGAGAATGCAGTTGGTCTTTACCATGGATACTGACACTTTAGTTACTATGGTTAATGCAGTTAGCAAAAACTATAGAAAAAGTATACATAAAGCTGTGCTTTAGTAAGTCACATAGACTCACAGGAATGTAGTTGGCATTGATGTAGTCTGAATTTTGGCCATGTGAACCTAGCTTCACACGAGAACAGTCATCTGACAATGAAATAAAGCGACAGACATTAGATATAACAATGGTGGCAGATGTACGGTATATTTGTATAGGTTAGAGAGGACAATGTGTTCTTGTTTGTGCTTACATGGTAGTATATCGATGAATCTATTTTTGCTCTTGTTTTCTGGAAGAGTGGCTTGAAGCTGAGATAGGTCTGCTCCTACAGTGCTAAATTGCTTTGAGACAAAGACTAATGAATATAATGTATTTGTACAATGTAGTATGTTGAATGACTGAAAGGATTATTTTCATACCATATATTCCATTGTAAAGTCTTTGTTATCGTCACGGCTTAGCTGCTGGAAATGTTCTTTAAATCTGTTTACTGGAATTGCCCTGTGTAAAGCATAGTCAGTTGGTAATGGAAAATAAGCGCTCTGTAACACTTTTCACTGTTTTTCTTTTAACAATTCCATGAAAAAATAAAGAAGGCTTTGTTATAGATCCATGATTATGAATAGCCACTCTTATCACTCGTCATCTCTTATCACTCGTTATAGCCTAACATCTGAGCCAACTCAATATTCCTAGGTGTTTTAAAGTAGCCTATGTATTTCTTGTATTCTGTACAGGGTTACATGTTGTAGTCTGCAAGCTGTGTTTAAGTGTGTTTTGCAAATACTTCTTTAGCAACAATTTAGCTCAATAAGTGTTTTACTCAACAGAAACTAAGAGGAACTGTCTATTATTTCTTCTTAATTAAACAGTGATTTTCTAAAACATACTTGAATTTATTCTGAGAAGAATCCATTTTAGTCTGAGTTTGATTCATTGGAACCTGTTTTTTTCTGTACAGGAAAGAAAACGAGTGTGACATTTAGTTTACAATTACAGTTGAAATATAAATGAATGATCTGAATGAATGATCTGATCCTGAATTTTGTAATTACTTACTTGAGAGATTTGAACTTCCTTCGATACACAAACATTCCCGCCCCTACTAGGCCCAGCGTTATGATGATGACCAGCATTGGTACCCAGATCACAGCTGAGGGAAGCAGAGAAGGAAGGAACACAGGAGAGATTATTACACATCAGGTAAATACAGTGTGCAGTCTCAATTACTTTATAGACATCATTGCACAAAGCAGTTCAATATTGTTCCATGGGTGTCCTAAACCAGCAGTGGCAACAAACAGCAGCTGTTTTAAAAATATGTATTACTCTCAAATATGTACACAATATAACACACAAATTCTCACTTGATTGAGTTGAGCAGCTGAACAATAGAGGTGAGCTCCTCATGGTTCCAGTAAGTGTTGTGACACTGATGGTGTAGGTCTGAGCAGGCTGCAGTCCAGTTACTATCAATTCTGTGCCTGTCTCTAAGTGAGAGCCTTTCCCAGTAACATTCACCTCCACTTCAGTCCACACACCTAATGGCCTCTCCCACTTCAGAGCAATGGAATAGTCTCCAGGATAAAAGTTAATAATGCTCACTGTTGCAGGATCTATGTTGAGCAACAGAAGTCATATAAGCATATTTAACATAAATGCCATCTTTAATGTAATTGTCATCAATATCCAATATTGGTGAAATCTATTCTGTATTATCTAAATACATATATGAATATTTTATATTGTATTGCATTGCTTAGTAAGTCTAGGAAAAGCAGAAACCCACCTAAAATCAAACTGTGTGAACATTGAGTGAGTTTCTCCTGATTTAACTCATAGTAGAGAATGACACTGTAAGTATCTCCAGGGTAAAGGCCACTGAAGGACACTTTGTTTCCCCCCACAGTGCCACTCACAGCATCAGCATCACTCCCATTAGTAGCTGTTGCCATGGAGAACAGACCTGGAATCTGCCCTTCAATGGTGGAGTTGGTGGTGGTCCACTGTCCAATGGCACAATTCATGGCTTTGAGGAAAAGATAAAGAAAAATCAGCAGTCCAGAAGAGACAGGCCTGTTTTAGCCCATTTAATCCACAATAGTGACAGATTTTTTTTTTTTTTGGACTTCTGAGGCTTTAAAAATCACTGAAGTAATCATCAGTACATGTAAAGGAAACAGATCCTTCAGACATACTGAATGAAATGTGTACAGCAGAGATGCGCAGTTAGGCTATTATTCATCCGCAAAACTCATCACAAAATCACAAAATTCATCATCTTTCCATCATCCATCATAACCAGCATTAATTTTGTCAAATTTCCAAATCACACCCGCCTGATATCTGCTAGTTGTTTTTAGTTTTTTGCAAATCAAGGTGCTAGCGAGGATTCAACCAGAACTTGCCCGAATTTAATTAAATTTTTTGTCACATCTGCTAATCACACATTTCTAGTGCAGTAGTTTGTTATGACATTTGCATGATCAGAGCTGGCTAAATTTTAATGGAAACATACAGTATAACCAAGATTTTTGTTACAAATAATCTTCAAGGTGTTAGATATACTGTAATGTGAAAATGCTAAATTGATCACCTCCTCACTTTCTTAGATTCTGTAAATGAACATTTAATGTTTTTTTCTTCAAGTGTCCCTAATAGTTAAAGGGGAATTCCAGTCAAATTTCAACAATAGCTCTATTGCTACTTGAGATTAGCCAACACTGAAGACGTAAGATATTTTGGTCCAACCATATAGGTTTTCTTCAACAGAGAATATCTAATCTCAAGTAGCTTGAGCAATAGAGCTCTTGTTGAAATTTGACCAGAATTCCACTTTAACTGAATTAATTAAAGGATACTTACTTGTAACTGTGGTGATGATATACTCTGAGCTGTACACTCCCTCAAACACGGTGAGGAGGGTGAAAGACAATTCTGTCCCAGCAGAGAGAGATGAGACTGTGTGTGTCACTGTGGTCTCTGAAGCTGATCCAGTGATGGTGGTCTCTGCTCCACTGCTGTCTCTCAGTCTGTAATTATACTGATTATAGTTTTGGCTGTTGCTGACTTTGTCCCACTGCAGCTCTAGATGAGTCTCAGAGCGGTTCACCACAGTTACCTTGGTAACATTAGAGGGAGCTGAAGGGGAAGGGACAGACAACAGACAAAATCTTAGCGGGATGGATGGTCATGGAAAGATGGAGTTTAGATATAGAATGAAGACTACTGGTGCAAAGGCATGGAATGTTAAAAAGATATTTTACACGATGTGACTGTGCATTTACAAATAATATGAGAGCCTCATACAGTATGACTGTAGGACAAAATTAAATCTGAATGATGATGAGAAGAAAGCCAATGATCAACACTGAGGATATAATGTGTTTTCTTTCAAGGTGCTGGTGTAAACATGGACTTACTTGTAACCTCTGAGAACTGCAGTCCTGTGTTTCTCACTCCTTCAATCACAGTGATGAGAGTGAAAGAGTATTTTGTCCCAGGAGAGAGAGATGAGACTGTGTGTGTCACTGTGTAACCTATGTTGGGTCCAGTGATGTTGGTCTCTGTTTCATTGCTGAATCTCAGCGTGTAATCTTTAAACTTATTGTTGTTGTTAGCTTTGTCCCACTGCAGCTCTAGATGAGTCTCAGAACGTCCAATCACTTTTACCTGGGCAACACCAGGAGGAGCTGAAGTGAATGGGGAAAGAAACACAGAAACACAGATGGATGGATGGTCACATAACCTACAGCAAGAGAGACAGTTACAGAGCTCTTATTTGAAACAGTAGTAGTACGATGTCTGCACAGATTTATTGTGGAGCAACAACACAGTATGAACAAACCAAGTATGAGTAAACCAAGATTTGCAAGTTATTCATTTACAAATAGGCCTAGGCTAAGCCGAAATCTGACAGTGTGCAAACAAGGAATTGGTTGTGTTCTTTTCTAAACAAGGAATTGGTTGTGTTCTTTTCTGGTTTCGTTTTGACATGCCCCATTATGTTACTGTTAGCTGCCGTTTCGCAAACTTGGTCTACATTGCTTGAAATTCGCTCATTTCTTTTTATAATACAGACGTGCAGACATCATACTACTCTGTTTCAGATAAGAGCCCTGTAACTGTCTCTCTTGCTGTAGGTCTTGATTAACTCCGGATAATTCCTTTGAGATGGAAGACATTGTTTAGATATTGGGTAAATAGCAAATAGCAAACTATAATTTTCACAGCCTAAATCACAATCACTTTCACTTAATAAAAAGAGTTCAATGAAGCCATCATGACAATGTTAGTGTAATATAGGCTAATGAAAACATCCCTGTGAGGCATACAGCAATGGTGTAATAACTTGTTTAAAATGAGCGTCTAATTTCTCTATTCCTGGAAAGTTGCTGTGAAATAGGAGAATTTGAATCAGGAGCAAACTTACTTGTAACCCCTGTAAACTGGAACCCTGTGCTGCTCACTTCCTCAAACACAGTGTAGAGAGTGAAAGTGTATTTACTCCCAGCGTCAAGAGATGAGACTGTGTGTGTCACTGTGGTCCCTGATCCTGTTGGGGTGATACTATTGTCTTGATTGTGGCTTCCAGTCAGTGTATAACTATATTTATTGTCATTGTTGATTTTGTCCCACTGCAGCTCTAGGTGAGTCTCAGAGCGGGATACCACAATTACCTGGGTAACATCAGGGGGAGCTGAATGGGGAGGGATAAACAACAGACAAGTGAAATAAACACAGAGAGATGGATGGCAGTAAGAGATTTAAGTTGCAGAATGCAAGATGAGTTTGGGAAAATGCCACCAAAAATGGTTACATCAAAAAAAAATCTCTGAAATCTACCTGCATGATTATGATTATGTGAAGAATCGACAATTAGTTTTACTACTAGTAGGCCAACCCGTATACTAACATTATAAAAACACTTATTCAGCATTTATATAACAGCACTGGGTCTTAAAATGTCTTTCTTATTGGTTATTTTGGTGTTACATCTAAAACACAAGAAATGTATGTAGGTGTCCGCACACTGTATTCTCTTAAGTTACAGTAGTTTCCTGACTATAAGCCGCACTGTGTATAGACCTCAGGCCATTGACCTCACTCTCGTATTAACTTCACCCATGATTTCAATTCAATCTCAATTCAATTTAATTTAATTTGTAGAGGGCCAAACATTAGCCTCACTTTACATTCAGTACAAGGAGCAACCATGAGTAAAAGGGGCAAGGAAAAACTCCCTCTATTTGTAATAGTTCATTGGAAGAAACCTTGGGCAGATCTACGGCTCATGGGCTCAGTCCACCTGCCTGGGGCCCCGTGAAGTATACAGTCACTGGTCAAGTCATGATTGCATAGGAGAGTAGAATGATGAAAATAAACGCAAAAAGCACATTCCCATGTATATCCTTCACCCATGTATTAAACTCATAGATTAAAAAAAATGGTAACACTTTGCGGTAAGGGTACATGAATTATCATGAATTCATGCATGATTTCATTCATGATTCATTCGTGATTCATGCATTACTTCATCTCTGAATATCTAATGACTCATCAGGTATTAGCATGAATTCATTGTTTATTGAGGCCTAGTTCCTCATTCATACGTCAACTAAATTTTACCAATTTAACCATGTCAACACTTTAGTTGAGGGGGCACAAACATGATGAATTCATCATGATCATGCTAATAATCATGACTCATGCTAATTAATCATGACTCATGATGATGTACCCAGAGTAACTAATACTTAAGATCATGTGCTATTTCAGCAGGAGGTCATTAATGACAAACAATGAATTCATGTTAATTCCTGATAACTCATTAGACTTTCAGAGATGAAGTAATGCATGAATCATGAATTTATCATGAATGATTTCATGCATGAATTCATGATAATTCATGTACCCTTACCGCAAAGTGTTACCAAAAAAATCATCAAAATCAATGTATTAACCTCAATAATCAGGAATTTACGATTAAGGAATTTATTGAATTTGACATATTGGATAAATAGCAAATAGCAAACAATTTTCACAGTCTAAATCACTGGCTTTAATAAAAAGAGTTCAATGAAGCCATCATGATAGGGTAATGAAAACATCCCTGTGAGGCATACAGCAATGGGGTAATAACTTGTTTAAACTGTGTGTCTAATTTGTTTATTCCTGGAAAGTTGCTGTGAAATCAGGAGAATTTGAATCAGGAGCAAACTTACTTGTAACCCCTGAAAACTGGAACCCTGTGCTGCTCACTTCCCCAAACACAGTGTAGAGAGTGAAAGTGTATTTACTTCCAGCAGCAAGAGATGAGACTGTATGTGTCACTGTGGTCTCTGATCCTGTAGGTGTGATAATCTCCTCGTATCCTTGGTTTTCAGTCAACTTATAATTATAATTATTGTCGTTGTTGATTTTGGTCCACTCCAGCTCTAGATGAGTCTCAGAGCGGGATACCACAGTTACCTGGGTAACAGGAGGGGGAGCTGAATTGGGAGGGGAAAAACAACAGACAAGTGAAATAAACACAGAGAGATGGATGGCAGTAAGAGATTGTATTTAATTTGCAGACTGCAAGAGAAGTTTGGGGAAATGTCCAAAAAATGGTAACATAAAAAAAGATTCTGTCTGAAATCAACCTGCATGATTATTGTTATGTGAAGAATTGACAATTAGTTTTACAACTAGGGCAACCTGTATTACATTTATATCACAGCACTTGTTCAGCATTTATATAATATTTATATAATTTGTACAGCATATAACAGCACTGGGTCTTAGAAGCAATCGAAAATATCTCTCTAATTGGTAATTTTGGTGTTACATCTAAAACACAGGAAACATACGTACTGTAGGTGACCGCACACTGTATTCTCCCAAAGTACAGTATTTTCCCAGCCGCACTGTGTTTAAACCTCGGGCCTAGCCTGGGAGTTCCCATGCTCCTTTGCACGCTTATTTCATTTCACTCTGCAAAGCAGCATGGTGACCATGGCCGTTTTTCTCGCCTACTTTCGGTATCCAATCGCAGAACAAAAAGGGATTTGTACGGCCCTCGATTGCATTTTACCCCACGTGGTGGCTCTGGTATTGGCTCCGAGGTATGAACAGACGCTATGATAGACATTCGTTGCGCCCAATAAACGGCTCTGGACAATCGTAAACGATGCTTCCGTTACGAGAAATGCAATAGGTAGGTCTCCAGACTAAATATCACTTGTGATTTTTAGTTTGGCATTCGCCAGGCTACCTCGGGCCAGTGTTTTAAGCAAAACTAGATGTACAGCATGGCGGTATATAATCCCGAATATATTGAATGAAACTCTGAATATATTGAATGAAAGAAAACCTTGAATATATTGAATGAAACTCCGAATATATTGAATGAAGTCCTGAATATATTGAATGAAACTCGGAATATATTGAATAAAGTCCCGAATACATTGAATGAAGTCCCGAATACATTGAATGAAATTCTGAATATATATTGAATGAAACCCTGAATATATTTACCTCACTCACGTCAGATCATGCGCTACGTAACTTTCGTAAGGCACTTCCGCGCAACGATCTGATGTTGAAGCCCATCAGAGAGATTTCAAGCCATTATTCTCTAACCGGACCAATCAGGGCCGCTGGCTGCTGTAGAGGGTGTGACGTAGCGAAGAAGCAACTGTTTTGAATCCAACCAATCCAACAAACGTAACGAGAGTCTTCGGTTGGTTTCGATGTGGTTGGCTGCAGTGTACGTCAATTAAATTGATGGACAAGCCGTTTGCCCAGTAAGATTCAAGGATTTCTGGCTCCTGAAATAATTCGTCTATCGCTGAATATCAGATAAACGCGCGTAGCGCTACATCTGACGTGAGTGAGGTAATGAATATATTGAATGTAGTCCCGAATATATTGAATGAAGTCCCGAATTATTGAATTACTTGCCTCATCCGAGGTCAGTGCCGGTGGCCATCTTATGTGTGTCACAAGTATGGAAATGCCTGTGACCAGTCAGTGTGTGTGTGTGTGTGTGTGTGTGTGTGTGTGTGTGTGTACCCGTGCGCATGTGTGCTTGTGTGTACAGTATGTAGTGTATGTGTGTGTGTGTGTGTGTGTGTACCCGTGCGCATGTGTGCTTGTGTGTATGTAGGTATATATGAGCACTATGGCAAGCCATTCAGGAAAAAAACCTTGAATATATTGAATGAAGTCCTGAATATATTGAATGAAAGAAAACCTTGAATATTTTGAATGAAGTCCCGAATATATTGAATGAAACTCTGAATATATTGAATGAAACCCTGAATATATTGAATGAAACTCCGAATATATTGAATGAAACTCTGAATATATTGAATGTAGTCCCGAATATATTGAATGAAGTCCCGAATATATTGAATGAAACCCCGAATATATTGAATGAAGTCCCGAATTATTGAATGAAACTTGCCTCATCCGAGGTCAGTGCCGGTGGCCATCTTATGTGTGTCACAAGTATGGAAATGCCTGTGACCAGTCAGTACCGCTTGGGTGGAGTGGTTGGCAATGAACGAGTAAATGAAGCAAAAATATTAAATGAATTACAGTTTTATTAATAATTTAATTGATTGCAGCTGCAAGGTAAAATAGTTTAGTTAAGTCACAGTCAGTTATTTTGGCCGAGTAGTAATTAATCCAGCTGCGTTACCACCACCAGTGAACAGCACAGGAAGCGGCGACAATCCCACTGAAGCTAGCTGCTACGCTAACCTTCAGTGGGATCGTCGCCACTTCTAGCTGCTTCAGTGGGATCGTCGCCGCTAGCTAGCTGCTACGCTAACCTTCAGTGGGATCGTCGCTGCTTCAATGGGATCGTCACTGCTAGCTAGCTGCTACGCCAACCTTCAGTGGGATCGTCGCCCCTTCCTGTGCTGTACAGGTGGTAACACAGCTGGATTACTACTCGGTCAAAATAACTGACTGACTTAATTAAACTATTTTACCTTGCAGCTGCAATCAATGAAATTATTAATAAAACTATAATTTATTTAATATTTTTGCCTCATTTACTCATTCACTCCACTTAAGCGGTACTGCCTGGTCATGGGCATTTCCATACTGGTGACACACATTCAATTCAATTCAATTCAATTTTATTTGTAGAGCGCACAAATACAGTACATTGTCTTGCGGCGCTTTACAGACAGTACGGGAAGCATCCATGAGAATCAGGGGCAAGGAAAAACTCCCTCGCTTTGTACTCCCCCGCACACATAAGATGGCCGCTGGCACTGACCTCAGATGAGGCAAGTTTCATTCAATATATTCGGAGTTTCATTCAATATATTCGGGACTTTATTCAATATATTCGGGGTTTCATTCAATACATTCAAGGTTTTCTTTCATTCAATATATTCGGAGTTTCATTCAATATATTCAAGGTTTTATTCCTGAACGGCTTGCCATAGAGCATATATGATGTAGGCTAAATGATCATTTGAATTTTGTAACCCAGTAACCATTCACTTAATAGCACGGTCAATGGTGTTTTTGCCCCCAACGGCACCTTCCAGGCAGCACAGCCTAAAAGGCACTACCCTTACCCTATTCCTAACCCTAACCCCCTCAACCTTCGTCTGACCTAACCTAAACTGAGTGGAGTAGTGCCTTGAAGGCAGTGCTGCCTGGAAGGCACCGTTGAGGGCAAAAAATATCAAAGACCTAATAGCACCATCTACAGGTCAATCGTTGTACTGTCATTAAATGTACATATAAATTCATTTATTTTATAGCCCCCCATGGATGAAATTCCATAAAACTGAATATATTCCCACAAGATGTCAGGTTCATCATACACATTAAATTTGGTGCAGTTTAGAACATCTGATGTACAGATAGGGGCAATTAAAGCAGTATAATATTGCATTTTAATTTTTTACCATGGGGGTGCAAATCACAAATGACTGGTTATAAGCTAAGTTGATGTGGGCTCTTGAGACCAACATTCCATAAAAATTTCATCATCCTCAATGTCACGGGTCAGGTAGTTTTTTAGGAAAAACTGCATTTTTGGGGTTTCACGGGGGGGCCACGCAAAGATGGAGTGGCCCCCGGGGACCAAACAAAATTTTTCCGTAAAAGTCTACAGGGGCTACATGCCCACCAAGTTTCATGTGCCCCGGTGTTACGGTGCCCCGGGAATCGTTGACCAAAAATTCAGGAAGTAGATGACGGGAGAAAAAAAAAAAAAACCTTTGACAATCATTATATGACCGCTACGCTTGCTACGCAGCGGCGGTCATAATTAATCCAGCCGCGTTACCACCACCAGTGAACAGCACAGGAAGCGGCGACGATCCCACTGAAGCTAGCTGCTACGCCAACCTTCAGTGGGATCGTCGCCACTTCTAGCTGCTTCAGTGGGATCGTTACCGCTAGCTCGCTGCTATGCTAACTTTCAGTGGGATCGTCGCTGCTTCAGTGGGATCGTCACCGCTAGCTAGCTGCTACTCCAACCTTCAGTGGGATCGTCGCCGCTTCCTGTGCTGTACAGGTGGTAACGCAGCTGGATTACTACTCGGCCAAAATAACTGACTGTGACTTAACTAAACTATTTTACCTTGCAGCTGCAATCAATGAAATTATTAATAAAACTATAATTTATTTAATATTTTTGCCTTGCCATAGAGCACATATGATGTAGGCTAAATGATCATTTGAATTTTGTAACCCAGTAACCATACACTTAATAGCACCATCTACAGGGCAATAGTTGTACTGTCATTAAATGTATATATAAATTCATTTATTTTAAAGCCCCCATGGATGAAATTCCACAAAACTTAACATATTCCCACAAGGTGTCAGGTTCATCATATACATTAAATTTGGTGCAGTTTAGAACATCTGATGTAAAGATAGGGGCAATTAAAGCAGTATAATATTGCATTTTATTTTTTTATCATGGGGGTGCAAATTACAAATGACTGGTTATAAGCTAAGTTGATGTGGGCTCTTGAGACCAACATTACATAAAAAATTCATCATCCTCAATGTCACGGGTCAGGTAGTTTTTTAGGAAAAACTGCATTTTGGGGGTTTCTCGGGGGGGCCACGCAAAGATGGAGTGGCCCCCGGGGACCAAACGAAATTTTTCCGTAAAAGTCTACAGGGGCTACATGCCCACCAAGTTTCATGTGCCCCGGTGTTACGGTGTCCCGGGAATCGTTGACCAAACATTCAGGAAGTAGATGACGGGAGAAAAAAAAAAAAAACTTTGACAATCATTATATGACCGCTACGCTTGCTACGCATAAGGATTGTATTGACCTCACCCTTGCATTAAAGGGCAACTTCAGACGTTTTCAACGAGAGCTCTATTGCTCAAGCTACTTGAGATCAGCCAATACTGAAGACGCAAGACATTTTGGTCCAACCATGTAGGTTTCCTTGAACAGAGAATAATCACTTACAACTAGCCCAATGGGGCAGAATTTTGAACTGTATTTTTAACATCTCAACATGCTCCAAATATCACCACAAACACTATGAAGTATCAACAGACACCTTAAAACACAGAAATGTATTGTGTATGACCAATGTTGGGCAAGTTACTGCAAAATTGTAGCCTAGTAAACTAGCACCACCCACTGGACGCCAAAATCTTTTGTCTACGAGTGGGTCTAGCCTCGCATCATTCAATCAATTGAATCAAAGCGGGCGGGGTTTAAAACCAATCATAACGCAGAGATGTGTTTTGACTCAAAGCGGCCGCGGTTTTGAGGGAGAAACGACAGAGCGTTGGCCTACGCACAGATATGGTTTGAAAGACAACGGGTTGTGCTCATAAACAATCTCCCGTTGTATCCATTCATCGGGGCCAGACTAAATAGACAAGTCCAATCTCACATTTAGGCTGGTTTATCAGGCTAGAAAAACTGTAATGCATTATTTATTACTTGTTACTGACATTTTAAAGTAGTCCCTTACATTAACATATTAGTGTTTTGAAAATGTAAGGCATTACATTACTGTTGCATTGTATTTAAGTTACTCTTTGGGCCCCCCGTTAGTTCAGGACCTTCATTAGTTTGTTATCAATGTTGAGAATGACAAGCGGAGACTGTAAATTTCTACATTAAGTCCGGCACAGCAAATGTTTTACCCTTGCTTGACCTCTCAGTGATTTTTGGCGAATTTGTATGAACGAAAAAAAACACCACTTTATTCCCAGTTAAAAAGAAGAAGAATAGAAGAAGAATAGACTTTATTGTCATGCCAGCATGAAAATTGCCTTTGGTCTCACTGTACAATAAAAACACAAATACTCATTCATTCCAATGCTCAAAACAAAAACACATATACAAATCATTGCATCCATCCCCTCCCAGCATACACTTCATATACTAGTCAGGCACCACTTCCAGACCCTTGGTTTTCTCTACACCTCAGTAGCCTTTCCATTGTTTGTTGACCATGGAGATTGCGTTTGGTATAAATGAGTGTTTGTATATGTTTCTTCTTGCCATGTATGATCTGTAGCGCCTCCCTGAGGGGAGTAATTCAAATTCAGAGTGAAGGGGATGGGTATTATCTTCTAAAATGTTCATGGTTTTTCTGTCAACTGCAGTCCTATATGAGTTGTCCAGTGGTTTTTGGGGTCGTCCTATGATCTTTCCTGCCATTTTCACTACTCTGGACAACCTGTTCTTGTTGGATAGGGTGAGGTGGCCATACCAGACAGAAATATTATAGGTAAGGACACTCTCTATTAGGCTTACATATGTTCTCTCCAAGATATTGCAACTTACTCCAAAGCCTTTCAGTTTCCTGATTAAAACCTTTGATTGGCCTTTTTACACATGGCATCAACATTCTCAGTGAAGTTAAGCTTGCAGTCAATATATGTGCCTAAAAACTTAAAACAGTTGACAATTTCGACATTTTGGTGAGAAAGTTCGAGTGGTGATGGAATACCAGTATAGTTAAGAATTAGCTCCTTGGTTTTACATACATTGAGTAAAAGTGAACTATTCTTACACCACTGCTCTAGCTTAAAAACATGATTTAAATAGTCAGAAATGCTGGCATTTTGATAGAAGAGTCCCACTAAAGCCATATCATCAGCATATTTCACAAGCTTAAAATCATTATGGTGGAGTGACATTTCATTAGTGTACACAGAGAACAACACAGGGGACAGACAGTATCCTTGTGGGGCCCCCGTGTTAAGGACTAGTTCCTCTGAGACTAAGTCTCTGGTGCATACTCGCTGTGGACGGTCAGTTAAAAAATTCTTGATCCAGTGCACCAATCCTCCGTCTATCCCTAGGTCTAAGAGCCGTTGGAGTATGTGGATTTGCATTGTATTGAATGCAGCAGTAAAGTCAATAAATAAAATCCATGCATAGGTGTTGGCATTTTGCAGGTGCTTGGTGACCATGTTAGTAAGAGTGAGGGTGGCATCCTCAGTCCCTCTATGGGACTTGTAGGCAAACTGCATGGGATCCAGGAGTTGGTTCAGGGATGCAGTAAGGTGTCTAATTGCAACCCTCTCCATGCATTTTGCCAGGATGGGGGTCAAGGCAACCGGACGAAAGTTATTCAGTTCTTTTGACCCAGGAATGCATTGTAACTTGAGTTACTGACAAATGTACCGAGGGAAATATTACCTTTTTTTTTTCTTTAATGCCTTACATTACATGTAAGTTACCACAACAAGCAATGCATTACAGTAATTAGTTACTTTTGTAACTCGTTACTCCCAACACTGTGTATGACTACAAATAGCTGAAAAAGTGTTAAAACTGTGTTTATGCAAGCAGCCCAGCATTGTTTGTTTACAAAACGGTTTTGTAAACACTGCATAAAAACACTATTTTAACCGCTTGGTCAGACATTTGTAGTCATAAACACTACAGTGGTGGGTTGTAATGTGTCTGATGATGTTACTTAGCTATTGGGGTGACATTTGGAGCATGTTTAGATGTTTAAAAAACACAGTTTAAAAATCTGAAAATCTGCCCCATTGGGCTAGTTGAAACTGATTATTCTCTGTTCAAGGAAACCTATATATTTGGACCAAAATGTCTTGCATCTTCAGAATTGGCTAATCTCAAGTAGCTTGAGCAATATAGCTCTTATTGAAAATGACTGAAGTTTCCCATTAACTTCAAAGACCCATGATTTCAATTCAATCTCAATTCTATTTCATTTGTAGAGGGCCAAATACTGTACATTTGCCTCACTTGACATACAGTACAAGGAGCAACCATGAGTAAAAGGGGCAAGGAAAAACTTCCTTTAGGCCTATTTGTAATAGTTCATCGGAAGAAACCTTGGGCAGATCTACAGCTGATGGGCTCTACCCACCTGCCTGGGGCCTAGTTATGCAGTCCACATATACAGTCAGTGGTCAAGTCATGGATCACAGATTGTCCATGGTTTTGACTAAGCATCTTAGCAGCGGGAGTACAGAATATCGTCTGACAGTATTAGATTGTCAAAACATGTAGCCTGGGATTTACCATGCTCCTTTGCACGCTTATACAAAACATGTAGAACTGTCAATCCAATGGATGAGTCAGGGGAGTCAATAGTAGGGTATATATTTAACCTCAGTTTACTGAACATTGCCTATTGAATCACTATCAGACCATGATTAGTGCAGAGTGATGAAAATAAACATAATGAGCACATTCCCATGTATATCCTCCACCCATATTAAACTCATAGATAAAGAAATTCCGCAAAATCAATGCATTAACCTCAATAATCAGGAATTTACGATTAAGGAATTTATTGAATTTTACATATTGGATAAATAGCAAACTATTTTCACAGCCTAAATCACTTGCTTTACTAAAAAGAGCTCAATGAAGCCATCATGACAATGATAGGTTAATGAAAACATCGCTGTGAGGCATACAGCAATTAGGTAATTTGTTTAAACTGTGTGTCTACTTTGTTTATTCCTGGAAGAGTTGCTGTGTAATAGGAGAATTTAAATCAGGAGCAAACTTACTTGTAACTTCTGAAAACTGGAACCCTGTACTGCTCACTCCCTCAAACACAGTGTAAAGAGTGAAATTGTATTTACTCCCAGCATTGAGAGATAAGACTGTGTGTGTCACTGTGGTCTCTGATCCTGTAGGGGTGATAATCTCCTCATATCCATTGATTTCAGTCAGATTATAACGATAATTATTGTCACTGTTGACTTTGTCCCACTGCAGCTCTAGCTGAGTCTCAGAGCGGGATACCACAGTTACCTGGGCAACAGGAGGGGGAGCTGAAATGAGAGGGGATAAACAACAGACAAGTGAAATAAACAGAGAGATGGATGGCAGTAAGAAGTGATTGTATTTAAGTTGCAGAATGCAAGTGGAATTTGGGGAAATGTCCAAAAAATGGTAACATCAAAAAAGATTCTGTCTGAAATCAACATGCATGATATATTATTATGTGAAGAATTGACGATTAGTTTTACTAATAGAGCAACCCGTATTACATTTATATCACAGCACTTGTTCAGCATTTATATAATATTTATATAATTTGTACAGCATTTATATAACAGCACTGGGTCTTAAAAGCAATCGGAAACGTCTGTCTTATTGTTTATTTTGGTGTTACATCATAGAACACAGGAAAAGTACGTAATCTCACTGTATTCTCCCAAAGTGTACAGCAATTTCCTTAACCTCAGTTTACTAAACATTGCCTATTGAATCACTATCAGACCATGATTAGTGCAGAGTGATGAAAATAAACATAATGAGCACATTCCCATGTATATCCTCCACCCATATTAAACTCATAGATAAAGAAATTCCGCAAAATCAATGCATTAACCTCAATAATCAGGAATTTACGATTAAGGAATTTATTGAATTTTACATATTGAGAAAATAGCAAATAGTAAACTATCATTTTCACAGCCTAAATCACTTGCTTTAATAAAAAAGAGTTCAATGAAGCCATGCATCATCATGATAATTATGGGCTAATGAAAAAACATCCCTGTGATGCATACAGCAATGGGGTAATAACTTGTTTAAACTGTGTGTCTAATTTGTTTATTCCTGGAAAGTTGCTGTAAGATAGGAGAATTTAAATTAGAAGCAAACTTACTTGTAACCTCTGAAAACTGGAACCCTGTGCTGCTCACTCCCCCATACACAGTGTAGAGAGTGAAAGTGTATTTTTTCCCAGGAACAAGAGGTGAGACTGTGTGTGTCACTGTGGTCTCTGATCCTGTAGGGGTGATAATCTCGTATCCATTGATTTCAGTCAGATTATAACGATAATTATTGTCACTGTTGACTTTGTCCCACTGCAGCTCTAGATGAGTCTCAGAGCGGGATACCACAGTTACCTGGGCAACAGGAGGGGAGCTGAAATGAGAGGGGATAAACAACAGACAAGTGAAATAAACAGAGAGATGGATGGCAGTAAGAAGAGATTGTATTTAAGTTGCAGAATGCAAGTGGAATTTGGGGAAATGTCCAAAAAATGGTAACATCAAAAAAGATTCTGTCTGAAATCAACATGCATGATTATTATTATGTGAAGAATTGACGATTAGTTTTACTAATAGAGCAACCCGTATTACATTTATATCACAGCACTTGTTCAGCATTTATATAATATTTATATAATTTGTACAGTATTTATATAACAGCACTGGGTCTTAAAAGCTATCGGAAATGTCTTTCTTATTGTTTATTTTGGTGTTACATCATAGAACACAGGAAAAGTACGTAATCTCACTGTATTCTCCCAAAGTGTACAGCAATTTCCTTAACCTCAGTTTACTAAACATTGCCTATTGAATCACTATCAGACCATGATTTCATAGGAGAGTAGAATGATGAAAATAAACATAATGAGCACATTCCCATGTATATCCTCCACCCATATTAAACTCATAGATAAAGAAATTCCGCAAAATCAATGCATTAACCTCAATAATCAGGAATTTACGATTAAGGAATTTATTGAATTTTACATATTGAGAAAATAGCAAATAGCAAACTATTTTCACAGCCTAAATCACTTGCTTTAATAAAAAAGAGTTCAATGAAGCCATGCATCATCATGATAATTATGGGCTAATGAAAAAACATCCCTGTGATGCATACAGCAATGGGGTAATAACTTGTTTAAACTGTGTGTCTAATTTGTTTATTCCTGGAAAGTTGCTGTAAGATAGGAGAATTTAAATTAGAAGCAAACTTACTTGTAACCTCTGAAAACTGGAACCCTGTGCTGCTCACTCCCCCATACACAGTGTAGAGAGTGAAAGTGTATTTTTTCCCAGGAACAAGAGGTGAGACTGTGTGTGTCACTGTGGTCTCTGATCCTGTAGGGGTGATAATCTCGTATCCATTGATTTCAGTCAGATTATAACGATAATTATTGTCACTGTTGACTTTGTCCCACTGCAGCTCTAGATGAGTCTCAGAGCGGGATACCACAGTTACCTGGGCAACAGGAGGGGGAGCTGAAATGAGAGGGGATAAACAACAGACAAGTGAAATAAACAGAGAGATGGATGGCAGTAAGAAGAGATTGTATTTAAGTTGCAGAATGCAAGTGGAATTTGGGGAAATGTCCAAAAAATGGTAACATCAAAAAAGATTCTGTCTGAAATTAACTTGCATGTGTAATGATTGCGAAGCAGGACCCAAACGCACTGAAGCAACAAAAGACTTTACTTTAACATCAAACAAAGGAACAAACACTTACAGTGTGTTACTGGCACAAACAAAGGCCGACAAGGACTGAGGAAAGACAGGGGTATAAGTCACAGGTGAGGGGAGGAGACAAGTGGCGAATTCAATGAGCGTAACATTTTGTAACGTAACAGTTCCCATTCATCCCTATGGGTGACGAAGTAAACGTTTTGTAACCTTACGTCGTCTTGAAAACGCCAAAGGACAAGGAAGCTGAGGAGCACATTGGCGTTTTCAAGACGACATAACGTTACAAAACGTTTACTACAGTACGTCACCCATAGGGATGAATGGGAACTGTTACGTTATGTTACAAAACGTTACGCTCGTTGAATTTGCCACATGTAACACAGGACCAGGAAGTAAACAAGAGGAGACAGGGGAACACAAGACAGACCCTTACAGCATGATTATTATTATGTGAAAAATTGACATCAACCTGTATTACATTTATATCACAGCACTTGTTCAGCATTTATATAATATTTATATAATTTGTACTGCATTTATATAACAGCACTGGGTCTTAGAAGCAATCGGAAACGTATATATTATTGGTTATTTTGGTGTTACATCTAAAACACAGGAAACGCGTGTACACTGTATTCTCACTGTATTCGGTAACACTTTGCGGTAAGGGTACATGAATTATTATGAATTCATGCATGAAATCATTCATGATAAATTCATGATTCATGCATTACTTCATCTCTGAAAGTCTAATGAGTTATCAGGAATAAACATGAATTCATTGTTTGTCATTAATGAGCATCATCATGAGTCATGATTAATTAGCATGAGTCATGATTAATTAGCATGATCATGATGAATTCATCATATTTGTGCCCCCTCAACTAAAGTATTGACATTGTTAAATTGCTCAAATTTAGTTGACGTATGGGATAGATATGAGGAACCAGGCCAAAGTAGGCTAAATAAATACTTTACTATTATATCAAATTATATCAAATTCTTTTGAACAAAAACATCATGATCATGTGTAATTAGTCATGACCCAGAGTAATTAATGCTTAAGATCATCTGCTATTTCAGCAGGAGGTCATTAATGATAAACAATGAATTCATGCTAATAACTGATGAGTCATTAGATATTCAGAGATGAAGTAATGCATGAATCACGAATGAATCATGAATGAATGCATGAATTCATGATAATTCATGTACCCTTACCGCAAAGTGTTACCAATTGTTGTTACACCTCTAATATAAAGAGCAAGCAAAAGTTCCATGATAGTGTGATATGGTAAGGAAATCACAGACATAAGTGAATAGCAATGTGAAATATGTTGGATACCTTGAGAAAATGCCCTAACAATGAAGCAGACCAGTGAGTATTAGCAATGTGATAACAGGAAATACTGAGAGCCACACAGAGGGTTAATGGATCCTAGAGGAGCCAAGGTCAAAGTTCACAGGACAAACACCAGTCCACCAGTGGTATGGATAGGGTTGCCAACTTTCTCGCATCCAAGTGAGGGACACTTTGTTCAGCTTGCAGCACAAGTAGGCCTACTGGTACAGGCCCTATACATGTGTAACACCCACAAACGTAATAACTTCCCACAAACGTAATAAACCACAAACGTAATAAAAATATGCACTTTTAAAATGTAACAATCCTGCAAACGTAATAATTTCCCATAAACGTAATAACAGTCGCCTACTGTTAACGTAATAAAACATTTCCCACAAACGTAATAATTATTACGTTTACAGGAAATTATTACATTGGTGGGAACACGAAAAAACTTATTACATTACCCTCCCATAAACGTAATAAATCACAGATTTGGTGAAATTGTTACTGTTTTATCAGATATAGGAGTTTAGTTGTCCGTGAACTCGTATCTCCAACCATGTCTGAGCTTAAAACCTGATACAGTGCCATGCTGCATAATGTTTTATTGCTTCCCTCAATTGTTTTTATTGATAAAGTTTGATTTGTGCGTGCATATTTTCAAACTAACATTTATTTATCCTCACCACAACTGACAATGTGAATGAATAGCATATGCTAAGTTTAGCCCCTAATATTAAATTCCTGAATGTTAACACTAAAAGGGGTTGTGTCAAAAATAGATGCCTTACAATGCAAATACTTTATGCCAATAAAATGAATGAAACACGAGGTAGAGGAATAGTCCATGGTCTAGGTGAATCAGTATGTCTGCAATATGCACAATGGTTAAATGTCAAATAAACTAACTAAAAAGATCTTGTTTTCAAAAGATGTGGGCCTTGAACCACACAAAGGCATTGCATTGGATGATGTAGGCTGAGACTTGATGTAAACTGAACACATTTCAATTACTTTACATCTTTGGTGAAAACATTGACATGTCATCATACACCACTGAACTCTGAGCCTAAATCAAAACTTAAAAAAAAAAAAAATCTTAACTAAACTTAACTATTTTTTGTTTTGTTTTCCTAAATTGACTAAAGATGTGAACCCTGGGCTTCGGCTTGGTGCATGCAAACTGTACGAATCTCTGACTTCAACAATTCCACACAACTCAAATGAAAACTAGATGTACCGCATGGCGGTACAATATATGACCGCAGCTCAGTTCTGCACATTCTCTACCTTGTGTGTGTGTGTGTGTGTGTGTGTGTGGTGTGTGAGACCGTAGGCCTATCATCCCAAACCAGTAACCCTTCGCTTAATAGCACCATCTACAGGTCACTGGTTGTACAGTCATTAAATGTACATATAAATTAATTTATTTTATAGCCCTCCATGGATGAAATTCCACAAAACGTGACATATTCCCACAAAATAATTGAAAGGAAAATAAAGGTCCACAACACTGTTTGATGCTCCCAAGAATTCAATAGCACGACATGCTAGTCTAGTAGTTGTGCTATTAAATTCTTGGGAGCATCAAACAGTGTTGCTGGACCTTTATTTTCCTTTCAGTTATCATATGTTTGGTCCAGCACCTGTACCACTGATGTGCACGCATTCTCTAAGTTTTTTCATATTCCAACAAGATGTCAGGTTCATCATACACATTAAATTTGGTGCAGTTCATAACATCTGATCTAAAGATAGGGGCAATGAAAGCAGTATAATATTGCATTTTCATTTTTTACCATGGGGATGGCAAATCACAAATCACTGGTTATAAGCTAAGTTGATGTGGGCTCTTGAGACCAACATTCCATAAACATTTCATCATCCTCAATGCCATGGGTCAGGCAATTCTTTAGGAAAAACTGCATATAAAAAACAATTGAGGGAATAAACATATGCAGCATGCCACTGTATCAGGTTTTAAACTCTGACAGCTGGCTACATGGTTAGAGATATAAGTTCACTGACAAATATAAGTCCTACATCTGATAAAACGGTAACAATTTCACCAAATCTGTGTTTTATTACGTTTATGGGAGGGTAATGTAATAAGTTTTTTCATGTTCCCACCAATGTAATAATTTCCTGCAAATGTAATAATTATCACGTTTGTGGGATTTTTTTTATTACGTTAACAGTAGGCGACTGTTATTACGTTTATGGGAAATTATTACGTTTGCATGTCGTAATGCATGTATGTTTGCATGTAATAATAATAAGTGCATAAATTTATTACGTTTGTGGTTTATTATGTTTGTGGGAAGTTATTACGTTTGTGGGTGTTACATACGTGCCCCTGAGCGCACCAAAAATAATTTGCCTATAAGTAAGGGCTTCAAATGTAGGGCGCTACAAATTCATAAATCTTAAATGAATAGACCAATTAATTCATATTTTTAACTGACTAAATGCAAAATAACAAAACAAAATAACAAAACAAAACTAATATTTTACATGTTGTATGCTATGGACCCATGGTATGGTGTCTGAAATAAAGAATAAATAATTGATTTTACTCTTTTAAACATTGGCCAAATAATTCATCAGGCATATAGCCTATTAGCCTAAATAAATTTTATGAAGGCAATGTCATAATCTCATTAAGTGTTTGTTATAGCTGTAAAACTCTGACTTGCTTTGTTCATTAAAAACCCTCTCCAATGCTTCATAACAGAAGAAGAGAGAGAAAGATCACACAAAGGCAGGAGTGAGAGACAGAAGAGCTCCCCTTCTGTAGCATGAGATCTATCCTGTTTTGGAAGTTTTTGTTTTAAGCCATCAGCTATCCTGGTCGAATATTTAGACTGTGTCCACTGGCTGTATCATCCTCTCTAGTTTAATTTGATATACTGTAGCAATAGCACTTCAGCAGCAATAACGCAATTTGGACCATAACATTGGAATGTGGGGCAGGATCTGTCCCTGACGGGACAAATTAAAATTACCCAAATAACGGGATGTCCCGCCCAATACGGGACAGTTGGCAACCCTAGGTATGGAAAAAGACCAGACCATAGGCTCTGCAAGTTGTTTAACAATAAATGATAAGTGGAACCTGAAGGAGGGGTTAAAAGGTAATCTTTGTGTCCTAGACAGGGGGGTTGTGACTATAGGCATGTCTTGAGTGTTCCCCCGGCGCTCCATGGCAGCGTTGTGAATAAAGAACACAGAACCACCAGAAGTTGCCTGAGTATTTTTGATCTCACCGTTTGTCACGGTAAGAAGTGATAACAAAGACAATCGTCATACTCATACAATAAAGTGTAAATTTGTTTGGAATGCATGTTACAAATCAATACGTTTGTATACCTGCACTGCATGCAATGGTCACCCCCCCCCCCCCCAAAAAAAAAAATAAAATAAAATAAAATAAAATAAAATAAATAATTAAATAAATCGAGTTACTTTGTGTAGTGCAACCATCTCGAGGTGCTCAAACTCAAAATCAACAATAATTGACCTTTTTCACCGACAACACTATGAGGCACTAACGAGGCTTGGGTGGTAAAACGTCTCCAAAAGTAGCTTCTGGGGATGGGATGCCCCTCATTTGCCCAACTTTCCACCTGACCAACAATAAGAGACGGGACCAGCAGTATATTTTTCTGTCCAGCATCTGTGAGAAATTATTAATTATTATATTTATAAAGCGAAGGGAGTTTTTCCTTGCCCCTGTTTCTCATGGATGCTTTCCGTACTGCCTGTAAAGTGCCGCGAGACAATGGACTGTATTTGAGTGCGCTACAAATAAAATTGAATTGAATTAAATTAACGTTTCGTCGGTACTTCCTCTAGTTTTACCACCTGAGCCTCATTTTCGTTCGGAACATGGCGGCCAGGTGAAAAAGGTGAATTGCAGCTTCCTGCATTGCCTCAATTGTCCACCAAACCTAAAGATGGCGCTATTTCACCAAAGTCTATGGCCTTTATAACACAGAGCATCCTGCACCAGGATGCCTTCTTGAAATGAAAGAACAGCTATGTTAAAAAAAAAAACAAAAGCCACTAGCTACACCAACGCAGACCTGCACTATCCACATAACTGCTTCAACTCTAATTCAACCAGAAAGACTATCAATTTGTCAACTGAGTTATCCACCAGGTATGTACACCAGTACATACTTTTTGATAACATAACATAAATTATGCTTATTTAAATTCAGATTTTTATCTCAAAAGGCGATTAAGTCAATTTCAACAAGAGCTCTATTCTATTGCTCAAGCTACTTGAGACGAACCAATACAGAAGATGCAGGACATTTTGGTCTAATCATAGCTTTCCTTGAAGAGAGAATTAACACTAACCCATGGGGACAGAATTTTGAACTGTGTTTTTAACCTGTTAACAAGCTCCAAATTTCACCACAAAAACCATGGAACATCAACAGACACCTTCACACAGCACTGTAGTGTGTATGAAAACAAATGACTAAAAAAGTGGTTTAAACTGTGTGTTTATGCAAGCAGCCATATTGTTTCTTTACAAATGATTCTGTAAACACTGTATAAAACACTGTTTTAGCCACATTGTTATTTATTTGTAGTCATACACTCTACAGTAATGTCTTGTAATGTGTCTAATGATGTTACATTAGGAGCATGTTAACATGTTAAAAACACAGTTCAAAATTCTGCCCCCATGGGTTAGTTGTTATTGCAAATTCTCTCTTTAAGGAGACCTATATTGTTGGACCAAAATTTCTTGTGTCTTCAGTATTGGCTAGTTTCGAGTAGCTTGAGCAATTAGAGCTCATGTTGAAATTTGACTGAAGTTACCCTAAGGATTCATCTGTAATAAAAATATTTACATTTGCTTTGCTTAACAAAAATTAGCAACACTTGTGCTGCTATTTTCATTTTAATTATTTAGAGATATATACATAAGTAGGACAGTACTGCACCTATGCTCATTTTAAATTGTCAAATGTTGAGATCTAGTAAAACTCACGTGTTGGTGTCACAGCTGTTGGGGCTGCACTTCTCCAGCATTCACACTACAAGAGACATTTTGAAACAATAAATGTCAGGACTGTGGCTGCAAGAACACAGAATTTTCTTTCTGTGACCTGATAAAATACTGTGACTCAAGGTACTGTATTACAAATATTTTAAATCATCAATGCACATCCAACACTAGAAAAGCACTCGAGAGTACAGACTTCCGCCAAGGCAATGTGGTCACAGACACAATATAAATTCTAGATGGTGTTCTGGATCACTGATCACCACCAAAATTGAATCAGTTCTTACTTGTCCAAGTACACACGTACGAAAATTTCATCCAAATCCGTGCTGTACTTTTTGAGTTGTGTTGTACAGACACACAGATAGACAGACGCCAGCGAAAACATAACCTCCTTGGCGGAGGTTATAGAACCTTGTATGAATTGATATTTCAAAATCATGAGCGTTTAAAGACAATGTGTGAGATGTGTGAACTTTTTAAAAGTATTTGTCTCAAAGACATAATTGGGAGAGTGGCTTACCCACAGAGGTGCTGTACACAGACAGAGAAACCAGAAAGTAATTCCCATTGTTATGCTCACTGTAGTTCTGTCACTTTGTCATCAAAACAACAAAATCTGTAATGGCGATAATCCCCCTGACAGTTCCCAGAAGATCATGCTTCACTGTACTCTTTTCTTTCTCTTCTGTCTCAACTCAACTCTCTTTCTATCCATTTCATGTCATAGTTAATATTTAGCGAATCATATTTTTATGTTGGCTGTAGATTGCATTGCTGTCAAAGACAATTGATAAGCACTTTATGACACGCATCTAATTACACAGGGGAAAGGTCATCTGGACAGAGTCCAAGTATGTTCACTTCCCTATTGTAATTCAGAGGGCTCTTCAAGAGTACACAGAACACTCAGTTGCTTATGAGTTCAAATGCAGCCCTGAGTCAGGTTGATGTGCTGTTACTGTGGAGAAGACCTGCAGTCATGATGATTCATTTGAATTATTACTTCTCAAACAACTAAAATGCATTGCATGTTTCAGTGGCTATGATCCTGAAGAGATGCACATATACAGTAACAATGATTTCCTCACTAAGCACCACCCCTATGATTGCACTCAAAACTTTGACCTCGAACACAAAGATAGCACAATTGTTATCTAGATTATTATCAGAACAGTCATTCTGTAAGCAAATGTAACACAAATGTTTAGTGGGCCCTGACTGTTAAATGAATCGAAACTGTCAAGTTACTAAAAAAAGGTATAGCATAATATAGACAGTGAGAGGCGGATGTTGGTATGTTGGCACTCTCTAAGGCATGCCCGGGAAAACGAAGGCCCGGGGGCCACATGCGGCCCACTGAGCAACAAACCGAATTCCAAAATAGTTGGTACACTGCACAAATTGTGAATAAAAATGTAATCCAACAATTTACAAATTTCTTAAACCTATATTTTATTCACAATAGAATATAGATAACATGGCAAATGTTCAAAGTGAGACATTTTTAAATTGCATTTTAAAATTGCAACTTATTTGGTCGATTGGCAACATGTTCGGGTACGAAAAGAGCCTCCCAGAGTGGCAGTGACTCTCAGAAGTCAAGATGGGCAGAGGATCACCAGTTCCCCAAATACTGCGGCAAAAAGTAGTGGTGCAAGATCAGAAAGGATTTTCTCAGACAAAAATTGCAAAGAGTTTGAAGGTATCATCATCTACAGTGCATATCATCATCCAAAGTTTCAGAGAATCTGGAACAATCTCTGTGCATAAGGGTCAAGGCTGGAAAACCATACTGGATGCCCGTGATCACCGGGTCCTTAGACGGCACTGCATCACAAACAGGAATATTAATGTATGGAAATCACAAGCTGGACTTAGGACTACCTCCAGAAAACACTGTCGGTGAACACAATCCACCGTGCCATTCGCTGTTGCCAACCAAAACTGTCAAAAAAGAAGCCATTCCTAAACATGACCCAGAAGGCAAAGTGGAAAACTGTTCTGTGGTCAGACAAATCAAATAGTGATCGGTTCAGAAGGCTACATCTCTGATGGTAGGGGGTTGCGTGAGTGTGAGTGGCATGGCCAGCTTACGGATCTGGAAAGGCACCATCAAGTCTGCAGTCCAGATCTTACGCCCATAGAAAACCTTTGGTGCATCATATATAGGAAGGCATTCCAAAAAGACCTAAGACAGTTGAGCAACTAGAAGCCTGTATTAGACAAGAATGGGACAACATTCTCTCCACAACTTCTCTCCACAGTCCCCAGATGTTTGCAGACTGTTCTAAAAAGAAGAGGGGATGCCACACAGTGGTAAACTTGGCCTTGTCCCAACTATTTTGGAATGTGTTGATGTCATGAAATTGAAAATCAACTTATTTTCTCCTTAAAATTATACATTTCCTCAATTTCAACATTTGATATGTCATCGATTCTGTATTCTGAATAAAATTTTGAAATTTGAAACTTCCACATCATTGCATTCCGTTTTTATTCACAATTTGTAAAGTGTCCCAAATATTTTGGAATTCAGTTTGTATTTAAAGGGACACCAGGCAACTTTTCACTGTTAATTTACCAGCCTCGAAGTCACTTCAATGATTAAATGGTTCATTACGGGGTGACCGATGCCTATATTGTCATTCTCTAGCATTTGTTTCGCGGTAGTCCCACTTGCAATATGACTGGTGGCGGGTCCATGAAATAGAAACTGAAAGTAGATATAACTGAAATCGCATTTATTACTGGCTTGCCAGACAACGTAGCACACGAAAATGATCATCTTTGGTTCGTACTTTTTGGTTTGCAAATAAATTTACATTAGTTGTATTTTTTCTAATATTTCGGCGACTGTAGGTGGAGCTCCGGAGATAGAAAAATGCAGTCCTGCCTGGTGTCCCTTTAATCTGTGGAGTAGAATAATTTATCTTTTAGCCAAGGAGACTTAGATTATGGGCCTAAATGATCAAATTTGTTGTATGAAATACAAATCCCCCTTTTAACCCTGCATGTTAACATGTCCTCTGAAGAAAGTGGGGCTACTGGTTTGAGACTTGCAAATTTACCGGCATCAACCAGTTGACGGTTAACATTCGGCGAAAATAATTGCCCACCCCTGGTCTAAGGTATAAGCATAATAAAGTAGTCTATGCAGTGACAACATCTTTGTTATAAGGCTGCATTAGCTTCATAAGTAAGGTGACCAGATATGAGATTGTGAAAAAGAGTACACATAAAAAAAATATATATTTTTGTAGGCCTACCTATAAAACAATTGCGGTCACAAAACCTTCAAGAATATAAAATAAAACAATTATTTGTATGGGCACAAAATAAAACATTTTTAAAAAGCAGGAGGGTACATTGCCCAATGACTTTTCAGTTCTCCTCACATAGGACGTATTTTTCACAAGATTCAATTTTTCCCAGCAGTTGTCTATTACCGATTAAATAGGAATGGAAATCTTTGCAGGACATGTTCTTGAAATTATACTGTGTGCACAGAATCCCCTTCATTGAATCAACAGACAATGGAAACGTAAGTGCCTGCTTTGCACGATGGATCGCGACTAAGAAGAAAACATGGAAATTTCTTTTTTAGTTCATCCGTGAACTTGCACTTGCGTCTCGCCATAGCTGCAGAGATGCCCGGTAGGCCTACGCACTCTTTTGGATAAATATGGAAGCTCGCGTTACTGAGGTGTAGACTGTGATTGGCACACAGAAAATGTTTTTAACGGTAGCTCTCCAGTCAGACCGTATGTACAGTACACCCAGAGGTGTTGTGGGGATTTTTTAAGTGGGGGTACGCAATATCATGTTAAAAATGGAATGCCCAATATAAAATTGTTACAAATAGCCTACATAAATGATCTGCTTAGAGAAGTGGGGGTACTCCGTACCCACGCGTGTAACGCCCACTACACCCCTGTGTACACCCATGCGTAGGCTACACCATGCCCCCATTCTCACAGACACATACCACTGCAGAACTATATTGAGCAACACAGAGAATTTGAATTAATACCATGTTTGAGAAAAAAAAACCCTGACAACTTTGAAAATCCCCCTGACATTTTTTCAGGTCTCAAAAAGAGTGCATGTCCGGGAAAAGAGTACGTCTGGTCACCCTAAGTGTACTACTTATTAGAGTGCATGAAAATGCACTCTATTGTTCTTCGGTTTCTCCTTCTTCAACTGAATTATTATAACTCAACTAATGTACAATAGTTACAATTTATATGCATTAAATATTGTAAACGGGCAGCTGCTGAAGGAAGGCATCTTGGCCTCAGCAAATGACTGGGATATACGGGCAGACCTGAGGAAGCAGCTCAAATTCCCAGAGGTAGCCCACACCAGCCTTAGACCAGATATGATCCTCTGGTCTAGGATCACCAAACAGGTGGTGCTCATAAAGCTGACTGTACCCTTGGAAGAGAGGATTGAGGAGGCGCATGAGCACAAGAAGGGGAAATATCAGGGCCTGATACATGACTACTAGCAAAACTGGTGGAAGGCCTGGAACCTTCCAGTAGAGGTCAGCTGAAGGGGCTTTGCTGGGCAGGAAGAACTGTGGAAGAACCAATGGCAGAGAGTTGAGTGATGGTTCAAGGGGGTAGATAAAGGACGCTGGATTTGCTGACAAGCCCTCCCGATGTGACATGGGCTTAATTTGACGAAACATCAAAAGAGATGCTCATCTGATGACCTGCGGTAGCTACTCAACTCCTGCCATGTGCTTGTGCCTGGAAAGATGTAAGGAGAGGAGAGAGCGATGCCACTGGCCCACAGATGGTGCAAATCTCTACACAGATCGTTGTGATTGATCCCCCACCACCAAGGGGGACTTACAAGCACCTATGACTCATCGCTATTCATACTGGTTCAGCGAAACATTTATCTGTAACAATTGACCTGTCTGTCACCTTATGACTTTTGTGGACACCTGATAATATGATTTCAGTATAAGTCTGCACTGGCGGAAATCAGTATCATCTACATCTAGGACTGCAAAATTGAAATCATGACTGTTTTAACACTCACAAATCTCTATGCTTTTCATGTTTAGCCTTTTCAGGCCTAGAATATGGTGGTGGTATCGTAGTAGTTAAAGGAGAAATCCGGAGTGAATCACCACGTAGCCCTACTGTTTGCGCTATTGATAGCCACCTCAGTCACTGGATTTCATCCATCGCAGACTGAGATAGCGAAACGGCATCTTACGGTAACAGAATGGGGCATTTCAAAACGAAAGCAAATCGATTAGGTTTCGTTTTTGACATGCCTCATTCAGTTAGTGTTAACTGCCGTTTCGCAAACTCTACGACCCTAGATGTCAAACTCTACTGTTATGTCCTTAGACATATTTCTTTGTTGTATTAATGATTGTATTGTCTGTTGGTTAGTGTGTGTGTGTGTGTGTGTGTGTGTGTATGTGTATTGTATGCTGCCTGTGCTTTCCTCTGTCTGTGTCTCTCTCTGCTCCCTCCTGTGAACAGGCAATTGGGGGCGGAGCTTTGCCTGTTAACCCAGCCTGGGCCTGATTGGCTGAGAAGACAACAAGATGGTGTACTTAAGCCTGGCTGCCCTCTTCACTTGGAGATTCTCTCCTCTCCCACCTCAGACCGCTTGTTGTTGCTACTGAGGTTGTTGTTGCTCTTGTGCTCTTGTGCTCTTGTGCTCTGTTGCTCTTGTGCTCTGTTGCTCTTGTGCTCTGTTGCTCTTGTGCTCCTGTGCTCTGTTGCTCTTGTGGTGTGCCATAAGCCTACCACTTTTTGTACATTTATTTGTCTCATTGTTTGTTTGTTTCTTTTCTTTTTTTTGTTTTCTTCTTCTGTTTTTGGCTAGTTAGGGAGTGAGGGTAATTTTCTGTTGTTAATTTGTTTCTTTATTTCTTATTAGGTAAGTTAGTTCCACTCCTTAAGCAAGATTCTGTTGGTTTGTTATTTTGGCCTTTCCCTCTCCTGAAGTGAATATGCTTTCTGTTTTCTATGTAAAATTGTGCTTTGGGATTTCATTTCTGTTTTTCTGTTACGCTACCCTGACCCCTAGAATTTAAAAGAGTGCCGTAACAGAATTGGGGGCTCGTCAAACTTATCTTTTTCTTGACTTTCTTTTTGTGAAATTGGCTATGTTGAGCTGTTATCTGATGTTTGCCTAATTGGGAAGCTAAGTTGTGTTTTGTCTGGCTGTTTTCTTTAGGTGAGGAGGACGGTATCATGTCTTTTGATCTGATTGCTTTCACATTGTTCCCTAGCTCTGAACAGTTATGCTGAACCTTACGATGCACGAAATTCGATCATTAAGGGGGCTTTCAGTTGCGCTTAGCAGTATAAAACAGCAGGGCTACGTATTCACTCCGGATTATACCTTTAAGGTCCCTTGGTGGTGGTAGCATAGTGGCATGTCTGGAAGTTGTGAGTTTGTTGGCAATGTTGTGCTCTTGAGCAAAGCACTTAAAAGTAAAGCACTTAAAAAGTTGCTCTTGGGGAGACTTGTCCTGAAGTTGACAAAATGTAAGTCGTTTTGGATAAAAGCGTTCGCAGTTCATAGTTAACCAGTGATTTTTAAATAAATCTCAGTCCTATTTTCACTGTTCATAATGATGTTGAGCGACTCATATTTACCGCTCATGTGGTGGCCACAACTGAGAACAAATATGTTCATTATTAAAGTGTCATAATTTCCATGTCCATTGTTTTTTTTTTGATCAAAGGCCATTTGCAAATCAAGCTAATGCAAAAGGCACTAATGTACTGGAGTGCCTTTTGCATATAAATCAATACACAGCACATGAGCGTACAGTAATAAGCCTGGCACAAATGTTTTTATTTACATTTTACAGAGTTCATTGCTCATTATAATTCACATCCTCCAATTTGTTGTAAATTGTTGAACGAGAAATTTCCATTTTTCACCACACAAAGTAATGATACTTAAATATAAAAGTTCACTGTGGCACTACTCCAATTCTGCCCAATAGCAGCAGGAAGTTGTCATGCATCAAGTAATACCAGTCTGATTCATTCTGGGTTTTTTTTTGCATAGAGTCATGCTGCCCAATGATATAGCTTTAGTAAGTTATTGTTTCAAACATGGATCAACTCTGATTCCTGGTCCTTTCCTTCATATTGGAGTTGTATGAATAATAGTCTATTGCGCATTTGCAATAGGGCTGTCAGAATGAATTGGTTAATCAATCATTAGTTTAAAAGATAGTGTATGAAAATACTGACTGCGGCTTCTTACATTTGAATGTCTTTACATACTGTACATTTGAATGTTAGCTTTACTTAATACTGATAATGACAATCTAGGCAAAATATTGTTGAAAAATATTTGAAGATATTTTTTGGTCATTGAGAAACATTCTGTTCCTGCTTAAACATATTTAAGCAAACAACTAATTGATTAGTTGAGAAGACAATTAATACATAATAACTATGAATATAATGTACAGTTAGTTTACAAGTACACAAAATTATAGGTTTCTGTGGATCTGGTGGACTTTTTCATCCCTGTATCTATTCTTCATCTTTCAGTCTACTGTATTAAAGAGCTGATGAATGTTGTTGCCTTTTTCCTCCATTTTTTCTGGTCAGAAATCTAGTGTCGGTCTGTGGAGTCTCTCACAAAACCCACATTGACGTAGACTGGTTCCGTATCCTGCCTCTGTGCAGTGGCCATAGTGTTATGTATCAGATAGTCACTGATGCACTGATGCAGATAGATGTACTGGGACTGCAGAACAGAGAAAAGAAGGCAGAGACAGAAGAGGTCACTCTCTGACTGTAGTGGAACTGACAGTAAATGCATTGTCAGGATAAAGTATTGCTAATACAGACCAAAAGGATATACAATGAGAAAAAGAGGACAGTAAAATGCCACAAAACTACAAAAGTAACTAATTACTGTAATGGATTTTGAGGCATTACAGAAAGAAAATTGGTAATATTTTGCTCAGTACAATTGTCAGTAACACAAGTTACAATGTATTTTTAACTTGGAATGAAGTGGTGTTCAAACCTTCATACAAGTTTGCCAAAAATCACTGAGAGATAAGCTAGGGTCAAATGTCTGCTTTGCTGGAATTAATATAAAACTTTACAGTCTCCACTTGTCATTCTCAACATTCACACCGAATTAGTGAAGGTCATAGGCTAGCAGAGGGCCCAAAGAGTAACTTAAAAGTAATGCAACAGTAGTGTAACACCTTACATTTTCCAAACAGTAACATTGTAATGTAAGGGATTATTTTACAATGTCAGTAACAACTAATAAATAACACAGTACAGTTTTGTAGTAACCCAACACTGGTTAGAGATTACCTCTGTTTGCACCATGCGGGGCCTGTGGCGTCTCATGCGATGGACAAACCCTGCGATGTCTACGGCTGCTTCTCTCTCCAGCTGCTGCAGCAGCACATCCAGAGCAATCAGAGTTCCTGTTCTACCAACACCAGCACTGACACACACAAGCAAGAACACAAGCTTTCAAACACAGTGGAGTTTGGCAGGTTTAACCACTCAACCCCAGTAGTGTGCCCATTGGGTCAACGGTTGCCCTTCTGTTGCATATCACTTGTTGCTATCAATAAGTGTTTGTGAATGGCCTTAAAGCAATGAGAGGAAATATTTATAAGAAATGCATGTTTCTTGTTAAAGCTGCAGCTGAGTTAAGAGCTCTTACTGCACATTCACACCAAGAGCTACTACTGGTAATGTAGGGTGACCTGCGATAACCCTGATTTTGCTGGTCTGTCCCCAGTAGAATGCAAGACAAGCCACTTTCACCCTGATTTTTGAAACTAAAACATAAGGGAATGTCCCGATTTTCATCTGAGAGGGCTGGTCGCCTTATGTTAATGTGACAAGAGCAACAGACACTTCAACATCATTCAACTGCAAGCACAAACATTTTGACATTAATAATAATATTTTAGCATAATGACATGGATTTTACAGCTTTAGCTCTTTGGGTCAATGTTTAGTTAGACAACAACTGTAAAGGCTGTCAGGGATTTTCTATGAAACTATATTTCTGGAAGCTTCATCAGAAATACTCATCCTTATGCTTACTCAGTCATTCACTGTACCGGTGCATGCACTAGCAGATATCAGGTACTGGGATATGATCAATAGGGGTGTGCTGTACCTGCAGTGTACCACTGTGGGCCCAGTTTGAGATCTATTGTGATTCCAGATAAGGTCACGGAACTGAATCAGTTCATGTGTTCCTCTTGGAACCCCATGGTCCGGCCAGGCTGTATAGTGGAAATGCTTCACCAACCTGACCTCTGATTTGCCAACCTGACAGCAGACACACACACAAATAAAAAAATTAACACTTGCTCGTAGGAGACATTGATGATTGAAGAATGGAATAGTTCTTACATGTTTTACAGTAAATTCACGTATAGTCCAGTTGCTCTCGTCACGTTCTGAGTTTTTGGATATGCGTAGCTCACCATACTGACATGGAGCATTCTGACTCTGGGGCCAGTACTCTGCACACTTATTCTGAAAGACAGAATTTGTTACAGGCATAATGAGAACGAGGAACAGAACAAAAATGATTAGACCAAACAGATTCTTGAAAAATTAACATGTAGGCTACTGTATGTCCATCAACTGAAACTGCCATCAGGTTTCACACTTTAATATTTAAAAGAGTTATCTTTTATTCTAGTCCATTTTGTACATTGAAACCCCAGGCCTGTGAATCTTGCTCGGCATGTAGATCCATACATGTAGCCCAGCAGGCTAACTTTGTGTAGAAGAGTAGCATGTGGTCTCCAGGCCTGTTGCAATGCTCTCTGCCTGCGCTGCCGCCGACCCAGGGTTAGTCGGCAGCCTATCATGGAAAAATTTTATAAGCATAGTTTGATTATAAAAATGCATGAGGTAGCCTAAGTGAAACAAAATCCATGAGAATAGAGAATTTAATGCGCAGGTCGCAGGGTCGAATTACACTCCGACACAATGTATGGCAATCATGGGCTTAAAGCAAGTTGTCGGGGGACATCTAGCATGCTAGATATTTGGAGAAGTCGCAAGCAATTCACAGGGCAACAGCCAGTCAAGAAACATGACTCACATTGTCGCCAAACTCAGCCTCCAAAAACTGTATTTAAAGTTGCAGCCAAAGCCATCCAAAGCTAAATGATGGGGCACAGTAAACTTTGCTTCAGTTTCATTTGCCTGTGCCCTGTTAGTTGCACTTGCTTTCACAAATCGGATAATTTCCTGTCAAATGTTTTACTGAATTCTCTCTGCAATATCGGTCCGTGACCGAAGTATAATTCATGTTCACAACTCATATTAAACAATGGGAAAAGGCATCTTTGGGGTGTTTCGCTATTTCAACATCCAAAGACGTGCAACGCAATTGAACGCAACGACACAGTGCATTAAACTATTCTCAACTTGGAAAATGAAAACTGAAACAGGAAGTCGACCACTAACAAAATGCTTCAAAAATATCAAACAGGAATATTGACTGATTCACACCAGATTTCTCCTTTAATATTAATATCTCCTCTTATGTAAACACATCCAGATGTGTGGGGGGAAAAACCTTGATATTATTATGACTCACTAGCTATCAGACAGGCTATCTTATTGGGTGTGGGACCTTGTATTTCCATATTTTATTTAATCAGCTGTGGTAGGCCTATGCATGCATAGACATACTGTATTCATCACACTCACCCTTCCATTCTCTGTACATCTGGTCACCATGACGATCCTCTCTGACTTTTGCTCCCAGATCATTCTCCAGAAGTCATTGACAGTGGTGGGGAGTGGACCTTGTGCTGCAATGTAGTCCATGGTCTTGCCCCCATAGCCCTAATAGGTGAGAATGCAGTAATTGTTTTGCCATGGTTTCTAGTTAATGCAGTTAATTAGCAGCTTAGCTATGGACAAAATCAATACAGATCTTAGACTGGTGAACAGCATTAGTAGCAGGTGCAGTTACTGCTGTGGATAAGCTGTGCTTTAGGATGGCATGCAGACTCACAGGTATGTAGTTGGCATTGATGTAGTCTGAGTTTTGGCCATGTGTACTTAGCTTCACACGAGAACAATCATCTGTCAATGAAATAGAGCGGTATAGACATTAAAAATATTAAAAGTGGCAGATGTACAGTATGTTTGTGTAGGTTGGAGAAGACAATGTGTTCTTGTTTGTGCTTACATGGTAGTATATCGGTGAATCTGTTTTTGCTCTTGTTCTCTGGAAGAGTGGCTTGATGCTTAGAAAGGTCTGCTCCTACAGTGCTGAATTGCTTTGAGACACAGAGAAATGAACATAATGTATTTGTACAATGCTTTATGTTGAATGACAGAAATGATTTGTTTTTCTCTTACCATATATTCCATTGTAAAGTCTTTGTTATCATCATGGATTAGCTGCTGGAAATGTTCTTTAAATCTGTTAACTGGAATTGCCCTGTGTAAAGCATAGTCAGTTGGTATTGGAAAATAAGCACTTTATAACACTTTTCACTGTTTTTCTTTTAACAATTCCATGAAACAAGCAATAGAAAAGAACTGTTTAGCTATGGTGTCATGGAAACTAAAGCCAGTGAAGAAGCCTTTGTTATACTGTAGCTTCATGATTATGGATAGCCACCAATATAAAAAGTGTCCTCTCTTATCACTCGTTATAACATCTGAGCCAGCTCAATATTCCTAGGAGTTTTAAAGTAGCCTCTTGTATTCTGTACAGCATGTTGGCGTCTGCAAGCTGTGTTTGTGTTTTGCAAATACTTCTTTAGCTACAATTTAGCTCAAGTGTTTCACTCAACAGACAGTAAGAGGAACTGTCTTTAATTTCTTCTCAATTATATAGTGATATTGTAAAACATACTTGGATTTGTTCTGAGAAGAATCCATTGTAGACTGTCTTTCATACATTGGAACCTGTTCTTTTCTGTACAGGAAAGAAAACAAGCGCAACATTTAGTTCGCAATTACTATTTGAAATATAAATGAATGTCCTGTCTAATTTTGTTATTACTTACTTGAGAGATTTGAACCTCCTTAGATACACAAACATTCCCGTCCCTACAAGGCCCAGCAGTATGATGACCAGCACTGGTACCCAGATCACGGCTGAGGGAAGCAGAGAAGGAAGGGGCACATGCAGAAGAGGACATTATGGGCCCTATTTTGACGATGCAAAGTCGAGCATTCAATGGCGAGAGATGCAAACTGCGTTGGGGGCGTTCCGGCAATATTCTGCTAGCTTCACAGCGCAAAAAAACGAACTTCGCGGCAGCGCAAAGTTAAAAAAGGTTGAACTTACAGTGCCTAATTAATCATGGGTGTATTGAGTGTAATGCCAAATTAACCAATGACAGATCAATTTCGCACAACATGAACACATAGCGCTTGTTGACTTGGTATCACACCAGCAGATCTTCTCAGTGAGCATTGAAAACATTGAATAGCTCACATCGGCACTAACACACAGATGAAGCTGAATTAGTCCCGTTTAGATAGGCCTATCAGAATATTCATTCATTGTCAGCAGAGAAAACGAAAGTAATTCTTTCTCCATTCGTTACATCTTCCCCTTTTATATCCTCACATTTTTTCTGTTGTAGGCTTTAACCACATCATCCTTGACATTATAATGACTTTCTGATTGTAATAATTAATGTTGTGGCGTTCGTCGTTATGCTGAAACGAGGACTGGAACGAGGACTGCATTTTCACCGACATGTCTATGAGGTCGCAAAGTCACCTTCTATTTAGACACCGTGAATTTCTTGACATAAAAACGAACAATGCGCTCGTACAAATTAGCAATGACCGAGCACAGAGCACCATGTGCATGATACAGTTGGCCTATGCACTATGCAGTCTTAGTGACTTTACAAACATCATTGCACAAAACAGGTCAATAATTGTTCCCTGGGTGTCCTACACCAGCAGTGGTAAGACAGCAGCTCTGAATGTATACAAATACAGTACATATATATTACTCTCATTTCAGAGTTGCAAGACAGAACAAATGCTCTTACAACAAATTCTTACTTGGTTGAGTTGAGCAGCTGATCATCTCAGGTGAACTCCTCATAGTTCCATGTGTTGTGTCCATGTGTGAGAGTGTTGTGACAGTGATGCTGGAGGTCTGAGCAGGCTTTAGTCCATCCACTATCAGTTCTGTTCCTGTTACTGACTTAGAACTTTTTCCAGTCACATTCACCTCTACTTCTGTCCACACACCAAATGGCTTCTCCCACTTTAGACTAATAGAATAGTCTCCAGGATAACAGCGCAAGCCGGTCACTGAGGCAAGATCTATGACATTTAAGGGTAAAATGTTATCAATAGAAATACCGCTAAAAGACATATTGGTAAATATTGTTCTGCATTGTATGGGAATAAATTTTGACTCTGTTATTATATTATATTGCATTATATAAGTCAACTCACCTAAAGTCAAACTGTGTGAACACTGAGTGAGTTTCTCCTGATTTAACTCATAGTAGAGAATGACACTGTAAGTATCTCCAGGGTAAAGGCCACTGAAGGACACTTTGTTTCCCCCCACAGCGCCACTCACAGCATCAGCATCACTCCCATTAGTAGCTGTTGCCATGGAGAACAGACCTGGAACCTGCCCTTCAATGGTGGAGCTGGTGGTTTCCCACTGTCCAATGGCACAATTCATGGCTTTGAGGCAAAGACAAAGAAAAATCAGCAATCCAGATGAGACAGGCCTGTTTAAACCTGTTTAATCCCAATGGTTAAAATAGTGACTGCATTTTCTTTTTTGCACTTCTGGTTTTATAAATCACTGAAATAATCATCGGAAGCCTACAGAATGTAATGTGTGCAGTAGAGATGTGTGGATAGGCTATTATTTTATCCACAACCACATTACAAAACCCATCATCTTTCCACCATCCATCTGAACCAATGTCTTTTTTCCAATTTTCAATCCACACCCACCCGTCATCTGCTTGTTGTTTTTAGGTTTGGACAATGTAAGATGCTAGCGAGGATTGTTCAACCACAACTTGCCTGAATTTAATGAATTTTTTTTGTCCCATCATCTGTGGATGTAACTGCTAACCATGCATCTGTTTACCTCACTCACGTCAGATGATGCGCTACGTAACTTTCGTAAGGCACTTCCGTGCATCGATCTGATGTTGAAGTCCTTCAGAGCGATTTCAAGCCCAATATTTTCTAACCGAACCAATCAGGGCTGCTGGCTGCTGTAGAGGGTGTGACGTAGCGAAGAAGCAACTGTTTTGAATCCAACCAATCCAAAAAACGTAACCAGCGTCATCGGTTGGTTTCGATGTGATTGGCTGAAGTGTACGTCAATTAAATTGATGGACAAGCCGTTTGTCCAGTTAGATTCAAGTATTTCTGGCTCCTGAAATAACTCGTCTCTCGGTGACCATCAGATGTTCGCGCGTTAGCGTTACATCTGACGTGAGTGAGGTAATGCATCTGTAGTGCACTATTAAGTTTGCATGACCAGAACTAGCAATTTTTTTATGTAAACATAACCAAGATTTTTTTGTTACACATTATCTTCAAGGTGTTACTTAACAAATAAAATAAATAAATTGCTAAAATGAGCACCTTACTTCGTTAGATTCTGTAAATGAACATTTGCGGTTTTTTTCTCCAAGTGTTAACTGAATGGATCAAAACTTACTTGTAACTGTGGTGATGATATACTCTTTGCTGTACACTCCCTCAAACACAGTGTAGAGAGTGAAAGAGTATTTTGTCCCAGCAGAGAGAGATGAGACTGTGTGTGTCACTGTGCTCTGTCCATCTGATCCAGTGATGGTGGTCTCTGCTCCACTGCTGTCTATCAGTGTGTAATCATACTTATTATAACTTTGGCTGTTGCTGACTTTGTCCCACTGCAGCTCTAGGTGAGTCTCTGTGCGGGATCCCACAGTTACCTGGGCAACTTTAGAGGGAGCTGAAAGGGCAAGTGGAGGACAGAAAACAAAAAAATTGATGGTTGCAGAGAAATATATTTGAAAATTGTATAATGGGGGATACATCTAGATAGACAAACGGTCAATTTCATCATTTAAAACTATACAATATGTGTCATGGGATATATTAAGTAGAATTTAAGAATAATAATAGTGAGTGTAGCTCTGCACTCACACATGTAAAGATACCTAAATGCAATCCAAAGGATTTTTTAAAAAGGCCCTATGCAACTATTTTTAGCTTCAGTTACTAAAACATTTAGGTTTCAACACTTTATAGGTCAATTTTTGTTTGTCAAGAGTGTCAAAGTGAGCCACATAGCTCAACTAGAAAAGCCCTCAGAGAGAGCAGACCTCCACCAAGGCAATGTGGTCACAGACACAATATAAATTCCACATGGTGTTCTGGATCACCAATCACCGCCAATGAACCGTTACTTGACAATACACACATTGTCCGAACATTTCATCCAACTCCATGTAGTACTTTTCGAGTTATTTATTATACACAGACAAACAGATGCCAGCGAAAATATAACCTCCTTGGTGGAGGTAATGAATTGGACCACATAATTATGTGAGGAGCCTCAGGCCCTATAGCTGTCCAGAGTACTTCCAACCATAGCTAACTGAAATAAACCACAATATTAGGCTCTGATGTGCTCACTTTCAGGTTATTTCCCATGGTGCACATGAGTTTACATAAACTTCTGGTCTGTGTTGTTCAAATTTCTCTTGTACTTCTTCCTACTGACAGCTCTCTGTGAGCACAAACAACAGGGCTATGTTTGGATACAGTCTGGACCAAAGCTTTAAAAACCCACATACACTCTTACACAATTTCAGAAGGCTCATGCATGCTTTCCGTTTTGCTATTCATATCAGTGAGGCGATAAGATGATAACAAGCTTTTTTTTTGTTTTGTTTTTGTTTTTTTTTAAGAGGAGAGACCATTAATTTACCCTGTAAACAGTCATTTAACCATCACTGTGAGTACAAAGCTGATTAATTAACCAGAAAATTGAGTTTGAGATCCATATTTTCAGTTTGGAGATCCTATAAAGGCCATTTACAGAGACACTACAGACAGCATCCTGGCCAGAGGCATCACTGCATGCCACCCACTGCACAGGTTTGTTTAACCTAGCACAAGGCATGGAGATGTGAGCTTTGATCCTTCCAGATATTACATGGAAAGAAAAAGGCATCAGGAAAGGAAACAAATCACTAAATGCCCAAACACAGCACCCTGCACTGTAAACCCCAACATGTTCCTAGTTTACCTGTTTGCTTTCCCACTGCCAGAATACTTTTGAGGTAGTGAAACTAATAGACCATTGTGTTCCATTGTGCCAATATTGCACACAAAGAAAGGTTACAGTATATGAAGTGCAAAAGGTTCTATGAACTGTTGGGCTCCTTTTGTGGTTTTAGGGCTTATGTGAATATGATAGGAACTTTTCTTGTGAAAGTCTCTCTTCCTCATGTAGCTTACTGTATTTCTGATAAAATTAATTTTTGAGATCCTGATATGGTAGGAGTAAAGTGAATTTGGAACTTACTTGTAACTGCTGTGAAGTTATACCCTTTACTATTCACTGCCTTAAACACAGTCCAAACAGTGAACTTATATTTTGTCCCAGGACTGAGAGATGGGACGTTATGTGTTACTGTCATTTCCTCATTTGATCCAGTGATGGTGCTTCCCCCACCATCAACGTATTCCAGTATGTAATCATACTTATTGTCATTGTTGACTTTGTCCCACTGCAACTCTAGGTGAGTCTCAGAGCGGGCTGTCACAGTTACCTGGGCAACATTAGAGGGAGCTGGAGGAGTGAAGGGAGCACAGAAAACATTAACAGACGGATGGATGGTTTTAACCTGAAAAACAAATTAACACTTGATTTTGGCCAAAATAGGCTAAATGGCTAAAAGATATATTTTTTTTCACCTTTGGATTTTTAGGTTTTCAGTACCATGTCACACCAAGAAACATTTAATTTAAGCACAGATTTCATGGTAATATTTAAAATGTTGAGAATTCACTTTTCAGAAGTAAATTATCTTTTAATGTCATAACTGTGCTTTGGTGATGGAAAAATAAAACACACTTAAAAAAATCTACACACATCAAAAATCTATGTACATTCTGAAAAACAAGTGTTCATAATGACACACAATTTCCAAAAACAATTTGTTTCAAATATTTTGACATACTTGTAATATCTGTAAACTGAAATCCTTTGCTTTTCACTCCCTCAAACACAGTGTAGAGAGTGAAAGTGTATTTTGTCCCAGCAGAGAGAGATGAGACTGTGTGTGTCACTGTTTCTGCAGCTGATCCAGTGATGGTAGTATTTGTTCCAGTGCTGTCTATCAGTGTGTAATCATACTTGTTGTTGTTGTTGACTTTGTTCCACTGCAGCTCTAGGTGAGTCTCAGAGCGGGATACCACAGTTACCTGGGCAACTTTAGAGGGAGCTGAAGGGAAAGGGAAAGACAACAGACAAAATCATAGAGGGATGGATGGTCATGGAAAGAAGGAGTTTAGATAAAGAAAGTAGACTGCTGATGCAAAGGCATGGAATGTTAAAAACATATCAATTTACATTATGTGACTTTGCATTTACAAATATTATGAGAGTCTCATATACAACTGCACTCTGGAGGACAGAGTTAAATCTGAATGATGAAGATGAGAAGAAAAAGGAAATAATTTTGAAAATAGAACATCTGCTGGTGTAAATATGGACTTACTTGTAACTTCTGAAAACTGATATCCTGTGCTGTCCACTCCCTCAAACACAGTGAAGAGAGTGAAAGAGTATTCTGTCCCAGGAGAGAGAGATGAGACTGTGTATGTCACTTTTACACCTATGTTTGGTCCAGTGATGAAGGTATCTGTTCCATTGCTGTATCTCAGTGTGTAATTTTTATAATTATTGTTGTTGTTAGGTTTGTCCCACTGCAGCTCTAGGTGAGTCTCAGAACGACTAACAACATTTACCAGGGCAACATTAGAGGGAGCTGAGGGGGAGGGGAAAGACAATAGACAGAAACACAGAGAGATGGATGGTCACATAGCCTACTGCAAGAGAGAAAATTGGGCTCTTACTTGAAACAGAGGGTACTACATACTGATGTCTGCATAGATTTACTGTGGCGCAAGCACACAATATTCCAGAGTTGCAACTTACTCATTTACCATACATAAAGGACTGGGCTATATGACAGTGTGCAAACAAGGAATTCTTGTGTTATTAAGAAGTGTCACTCAAAGGGTATTCTTTGTGCCCACCATGTTGAGCTAAATTATTTTTTAGACTGTTTAGATACTTGCAAAATAGATATTAGTAAAATTGTTATCCTCATAACCTAAATCACTTGCTTTAATAGAATGAGCAAGTACAAGTTCCATCAGGACAATGATAGTGATAGGGTGAGTATAGGAAAACGTGTGTTATAAAAACGAATGTGAGAGACATACAGCAATGGCATAGCTAATTTTAAAATGAGCATCTACTTTTTTATTCCTATAAGGTTGCTCCATAAGGCAGGTGAAGTTAAGTCAGGAACAAACTTACTTGTAACCGCTGAAAAGTTAAATCCTGTGCTTCTCACTCCCTCAAACACAGTGTTGAGAGTGAAAGAGTATTTTGTGCCAGGAGAGAGAGATGAGACTCTGAGTGTTACTGTTACTGTTACTTGCATGATTATGATTATGTGAGGAAGTCACAAAACTCTGTCGATGCTTCTTATTAATACTTCAATATCTTTGTCAAGACACCCAAAGTGCTTACAGTGGAAGGGTGACCTCACCCCTCACCACCACCCGGGTGATGCACAGCTTCCATTATGTGCCAGAACACTCATAACTCACTAGCTTGAGGTGGAGTGTGAGAGAATGGATGAGTCCATTGAAATGGAGGACAATTTGGGAATTGAAATGAGCCAGGTTGGATCTTTAGCCATGCACACCATGTAAAGTAAACCCTACTCTTGCAACAAATGGAGCATTCTGCGTTAGTTCTGGCAGGCCACGTAGTCAAGCCCGCTATCAGCTGTTACATCTCTAATTGGTTAATGCCAGCCCAGCCCACGTCAGCTGTTCTTTCCGCTGCCACTTGCCATAGGCTGCTTGTCAATAGGGCGCTCTAAAGAGAAAAAACTGGAACGATGTCATACTGTTGTCATTGTTGCTTGCTCTTTTCATTGGGGAAAATGCATTACCCTTCCATTTTATTTAAATGAGGGTAATTCTCCCTGAGTTGCTGCTGTTCCCCATCTTGGCTTCCATGGAGCTCATGGAAAAGAAGGGGACTTCCTCTGAACAGAGTCATACCGCCAAATTAAATTATTTGCATTATAAATAAAGTCTCCGCTGTTTTCTTGTTTCATTTGACTTAGTGGACCTGACAGAAGTGCCATGCATCTTTTAAGACTAGTGAGTTAGGACCTCAGTTTGACATCTCATCTGAAGGACTGCCTCTGCTTCAGCTTTGTGTATGTTCTTACCATTCAATAGTCACAAAAAAACATCAAACTCTTTCCCAATCACTTTGAACTAACAAACATCATTGTATGATTACCAGTTACTCTGAACTTGTTCATGAAAATACTGAAGCCTCCCAGATCCTATCTGGACAGGATGTGAGTGCACTAGAATTTCCCAGGTTCTAGTTTACGTTTACATTTATGTATTTGGCAGACGCTTTTATTCAAAGCGACTTACAAAAGAGGGATAACAATCAAGCTGCAACACAATAGAAGTAAATGCCTACTGGGAGTGCCATTTGCTAATCGGAGAGCAAATGGCACTCCTAGTTGGCATTATACTGATTTATGGTAAACCACCAAATCCACTTTACAGTTGCACTAATTACATTCCTGTTCATACAAAACAAAATAAAAATGTCAAGTTGACGAAACTTCTATACTTAATATGATCGTGTGCAAAAAAAGGAATTGGTTGTTTTTTTGTGTGTGAGACATACAGCAATGGGATAACTAATTTAAATGAGCATCACTTTTTTATTCCTCTAAAATTGCTGCATAAGTCAGGTGAAGCTGAATCAGGAGCAAACTTACTTGTTACTGCTGAAAAGCTGTGTCCTGTGCTCATTTCCCCTAACACAGTGTAGAGAGTGAAAGTGTATTTTGTCCCAGCAATGAGAGACGAGACTGTGTGTGTCACTGTGGTCTCAGATACTGTTGGAGTGATGGTGGACTCGTATCCGAGGTTGTTGGTCAGTTTATAAGTATAATTATTGTCATTGTTGACATCGTCCCACTGCAGCTTTAGATGAGTCTCAGAGCGGTCTACCACAGTTACCTGGGTAACATCAGGGGGACCTGAAGGGGAGGGAATGGATGATGGAAGATTTATTTGGGGAAAATGGCCCCATGGCTATTGTTGTCAGACATTCAGGAGTTTTTTTATCTAGTTTGAATTGATAGCCAAGCTATCTTCTAACTGAAATCGAGCAATATACATGCCATGGAAGTGGAACCAAAATACATCAGGATTAATCTGAGTTAATCTTTTAAATCTGAGATTAATCACTTGAGTTAAGCAGCATTAGTTCTTACCTAGTAACAAAAAACATCAAACTCCCTTGGAAGTAATTATTTAGGTATTGGGAAAATAGATACAGTACTAGCCAAATATTATTTCCACACCCTAAATCACTCCCTCTAATAAAAAGAATAAGCAAAAGTTCCATGAGCGGATAGTGTGATATGGTGAAAGGAAATCACGGACATAAGTGAATAGCAATGTGAAATAAGTTGGATACCTTGAGAAAAGACCCTAACAATGAAGCAGCCCAGTGAGTATCAATGTGATAACAGGAAATACTGAGAGCCACACAGAGGGTTAATGGATCCTAGTGGAGCCTAGGTCAAAGTTCACCGGACAAACCAGTCCACCAGTGGTATGGAAAAAGACCAGACCATAGGCTCTGCAAGTTGTTTGACAATAAATGATAAGTGGAACCTGAAGGAGGGGTATTGTGAGGCTTGTGACATGACTTAAGTGTTCCCTTGGTGCTCCACGCCAGCATTATGTATAAAGAACACAGAACCACCAGAAGTTGGCTGACTCATATTTCTGACCACACCGTTTGTCATGGTAAGAAGTATTAACAAAGACAATTGTCATATACAATAAAAGCGTAAATTTGCTTGGAATGCATGTTGCAAATCACTTGGTTTAATATAATGTTTGAATATCTGCACTGTCTATGAAATGGTCATTAAGGGGGATGACCTCCATTTTTTCCCCCTCCAATTTGAGTTACTTTGTGTAGTGCAACCATCTCAAGGTGCTCAAACTCAAAATCAACAATTGCATCTTCCTGCATTGCCTCAATTGTCCACCAAACATAAAGATGGCGCTATTTCACCAAAGTCTATGGCGCTATTTCACCAATGCCTTTACAACACAAAGCATCCTGCATTTGTCATATTCAAAGCCTATCTTTTGTAGCCTTCTTGAAATGAAAGAACAGCTATGTTAAAAAAAAAGCCACAGCTACACCATAGCATACCTGTACCATCCACATAACTGCTTCATATCAACTCCAATTCAACCACAAAGACTATGAATTTCTCAGCTGAGTTATCCTCATCATCTTAAAACTAATTGATAAACATCAACACTCATTTTGGTAGCTATTTGTACACCAGTACATACTTTTTGGTAACATTAAATTATGCTTATTTTAAATTCAGATTTTTATCTTAAGGGCGACTTCAGGCAATTTCAACAAGAGCTCTATTCTATTGCTCAAGCTACTTGAGACGAACCAATACAGAAGATGCAGGACATTTTGGTCTAATCATAGCTTTCCTTGAAGAGAGAATTAACACTAACCCATGGGGACAGAATTTTGAACTGTGTTTTAACTTGTTTGCATGCTACAAATTTCATCACAAAAACCATGGAACATCAACAGACACCTTCGCGCGCAGGCCTCTCGGGCTTGCAGCGCACATGATTTTTCAGACCGCGCAAAAAAATCATCAAGCCCCCTTAACACCCGCGGTATACTTCTGCGCACATAACGCGCGTACTTGATGCACCAAGCGGTTATGGAAAGCCAAAACTGCCAGAAAACGTATATATTACCTCGCGTTGAACTCAAGTACGCCCGTAAAATCCGCCCGTTTGTCCGTTATTGCGCCGCTTTTTTCGCCGCTCTGAACGGCAGCGCCGTTAAAATCGCCCGGAATTTCCGGAAAATCGCCCGCTTTTTACGCCGTATTGATGTTCTAAAACATGTGCACCAAACCGCGCGGAAAAAGCGCGCGAGTTGCGCAACACAACGCGCGGAAAAAACGGCCGTCTTACATTATGATAATAATATCCATCCTTCTTTTCTGGCAGCCAATAGTTTTGAAATGTTTGCGCCCAATGGCTGATCAAGCAAGTAGACCAAAACAGTTCAGCACAGATCACCTATGTGGCAAAGATTGCTCAAACTTTACTGCATTGTACCTTCACATTGGTTAATACTTTAGGAGGGAGGAAGAAAATAACCTATAAATGAACCTCATTGTTAATATGAATCACTATTTAGCCTTTCATGACATCTAAGAGTGGCATTTTTTTTTAAATTGTTGTTACTGTTATGTTCTTATTACTGTTCAGCACCACACCATGTATCCTCTGCTAGAGTAATGGGCTAATACCAAGCCTGCAACGCCAACAGTCCTGGGTTCGAATCCAGGTAGAAGGGGCAGTATTTTTCTCCCTTCCATACAGTACATCGCGATTTTGTTGTGTATTTTTTGGGATAGAAATCCACTGACTTTGCAGCCCTGTGTTAGTAAACAAATGTTTTCATTATTATTATTATTATTATTATTATTATTGCGATTGCTCTCATTGGTTTGATGTTAGGCTAACAAAACTGTGTTTGTACCTTCACATTGGTTGATACTTTAGGAGGGAGGAAGAAAATAACCTATAAATGAAGCTCATTGCTGATATGAATCACTATTTAGCCTTTCATGACGTCTAAGAATGACTTTTTTTTTTTTCAATTGTTGTTTCTGTTATGTTCTTATTACTGAAAACATTTGTTTACTAACACAACGGCGTACATCGCGATGTACTGTATGGAAGGGAGAAAAATACTGCCCCTTCTACCTGGATTCGAACCCAGGACTGTTGGCATTGCAGGCTTGGTATTAGCCCATTACTCTAGCAGAAGATACATGGTGTGGTGCTGAACAGTAATAAGAACATAACAGTAACTGTTAGAGCCAGTTTTATGTTTTGCTGAAAAAATGCATTTGCATATTTAATTTATTATTTTCAAGAAATTTGAGCAAGTAAAGTAAAACTAAGAATTTGAATATTTATTTAGCTTGCATTTTGATAATGTAAAATTATTAATGTATATTTCTGATTTAATGTGATGCATCCTGATTGGCTGAGATTTTTAGTATAAAAGCGTGAGAACGCATGGAACAGTCAGAAGCCTCGTGCCACAGGAGCTCACAGTCTTTTGACCGATACCATACAGATACCTTGATTTAAATGTCAAGAATTCATCTTTTGTTTTGTATGATTTTAAGTTTTAAGTAAAGATACAGACTCAAAGAAAAGCTTGGATTCAAGACCTTTTTATTTTCTGTTATGTGTCGCGTACAAAAGAACTTCTAGGCTGAGGCTAGTGAGTTGCACTCACATCAAAGTCAAAAGACTAGCTCAACGCCGTAAAAGTAAGAAGACTTGCCCGACGTCAGTGGAGCTGCAAGGTCAATGACGGAGCAGGATTACTGTGCTAAGCTAGTGGAGGACCAGCTCATGCTTGTGCTAACTGAGAAGGAAGACAGAACCGACTGAAAGCAGCGTTGGGGTCTGAGAGTACTTAAGGAGTTGCAGGGGTATTCTGAATGAATCAACAGCTGAGTCAAGCTATCCCTGGAACAGGTCTGATAATTATCTCCTTGTTTATTAGCATGCTAGCGACGCTAGCTAGCCAGTTTGCTAACGGAGGAAAGTGAAAGTAAATGTTCACTGGATTTTCAGTTCAGAAAGTTATTGAATTTCATCTCAATCGATCCTGCATACTCAGTAACTCTTTTCACAAGTGTCTGTGAATTTATTGGAAGAGTTTAGAAGCCGTGAGGAATTTATGGAATTGTCACAGTTTATGTGTGGAGATCTATGAGTGAAACGAGATGGCAGAAATGAACGCGGGTGCGCTAGATGACCAGAAGAGGGCGCCAAAGCCTACCGAAAAGGCTGTAGAGGAGAAAATAAACAGATTAAAAGGTGAGAGAAAGGGAAAGCTGGCACAGTTAACCAAGCTAAGAAATGACATAGAAGCATTGAAACAAGAGGAATGCAATGTTGATAATATAAAGGAAGAAGCTCTGCTGAAATTTGAAAGATGTTTTGGAGAATATAAACGTCTTAATGAAGAATTATGTGAATTATTGAGTGAAGAAGATCAAAAAGTTGATCAAGAGACATATGAAAGTAGACATGCAGAGTTAAAGGCATTCATACAAGAAATCAATGAATGGATTGTCAATGTTAAAGGATTTTCTCAAGATGAGGAAGATGATTGTGTTTCTGTGGTTAAATCAGTCACAAGTAATACATCTAGTACCAGCTCAGCACGGTTGAAACTTAAAGCAGATCATGAAGCACTGCTGGCAAGAGCAGCGACTATGAAAGCGAAACAAGAGCTTGAGCAAGAAGAAATGCGCTTGAAAGTAAAGAAAGAGCAATTGGAAATTGAGACTGAGTTAGCAGCTTCAAATGCCAAATTAAAAGTTTATGAGGAGTTTGAAGATGCTCATGAGGATATGGATGATTTCTTGGATTCAGGTAGAAGGCTAAAAGCTGAGTCTAAGTATTTGACTGGTGGAAAAGAAAAGCTAGCCACTTATGATTATGAGCGACGTGGGGCTAGCAAGTCATTGCCCGCTGTCAAGTCCAAGACAGCTCCGACTCTAGTTTCTTCAAGCAGAAGAAAGTCTTCGCTTAGACCATTGACTGCTAATGCTCAGCATTCTGATTCAACTGATGACCTGTATCAAGTATTGCAGCGTCAAAATGAGGTTACTGAGATGCTCATCAAGCAACAAAGTCTGTCTCTACTGCCTCATAGAGACATACCAGTTTTCACCGGAGATCCTCTTACGTACCGATCTTTCATAAGAGCTTTTGAGCACGCCATTGATAGCAAGACTGACAGCCAGCAAGATAGGTTGTATTACCTAGAACAGTTTACGCGTGGGGTACAATGAATCACTATTTAGCCTTTCATGACGTCTAAGAATGACTTTTTTTTTTTTCAATTGTTGTTTCTGTTATGTTCTTATTACTGAAAACATTTGTTTACTAACACAACGGCGTACATCGCGATGTACTGTATGGAAGGGAGAAAAATACTGCCCCTTCTACCTGGATTCGAACCCAGGACTGTTGGCATTGCAGGCTTGGTATTAGCCCATTACTCTAGCAGAAGATACATGGTGTGGTGCTGAACAGTAATAAGAACATAACAGTAACTGTTAGAGCCAGTTTTATGTTTTGCTGAAAAAATGCATTTGCATATTTAATTTATTATTTTCAAGAAATTTGAGCAAGTAAAGTAAAACTAAGAATTTGAATATTTATTTAGCTTGCATTTTGATAATGTAAAATTATTAATGTATATTTCTGATTTAATGTGATGCATCCTGATTGGCTGAGATTTTTAGTATAAAAGCGTGAGAACGCATGGAACAGTCAGAAGCCTTGTGCCACAGGATCTCACAGTCTTTTGACTGATACCATACAGATACCTTAATTTAAATGTCAAGAATTCATCTTTTGTTTTGTATGATTTTAAGTTTTAAGTAAAGATACAGACTCAAAGAAAAGCTTGGATTCAAGACCTTTTTATTTTCTGTTATGTGTCGCGTACAAAAGAACTTCTAGGCTGAGGCTAGTGAGTTGCACTCACATCAAAGTCAAAAGACTAGCTCAACGCCGTAAAAGTAAGAAGACTTGCCCGACGTCAGTGGAGCTGCAAGGTCAATGACGGAGCAGGATTACTGTGCTAAGCTAGTGGAGGACCAGCTCATGCTTGTGCTAACTGAGAAGGAAGACAGAACCGACTGAAAGCAGCGTTGGGGTCTGAGAGTACTTAAGGAGTTGCAGGGGTATTCTGAATGAATCAACAGCTGAGTCAAGCTATCCCTGGAACAGGTCTGATAATTATCTCCTTGTTTATTAGCATGCTAGCGACGCTAGCTAGCCAGTTTGCTAACGGAGGAAAGTGAAAGTAAATGTTCACTGGATTTTCAGTTCAGAAAGTTATTGAATTTCATCTCAATCGATCCTGCATACTCAGTAACTCTTTTCACAAGTGTCTGTGAATTTATTGGAAGAGTTTAGAAGCCGTGAGGAATTTATGGAATTGTCACAGTTTATGTGTGGAGATCTATGAGTGAAACGAGATGGCAGAAATGAACGCGGGTGCGCTAGATGACCAGAAGAGGGCGCCAAAGCCTACCGAAAAGGCTGTAGAGGAGAAAATAAACAGATTAAAAGGTGAGAGAAAGGGAAAGCTGGCACAGTTAACCAAGCTAAGAAATGACATAGAAGCATTGAAACAAGAGGAATGCAATGTTGATAATATAAAGGAAGAAGCTCTGCTGAAATTTGAAAGATGTTTTGGAGAATATAAACGTCTTAATGAAGAATTATGTGAATTATTGAGTGAAGAAGATCAAAAAGTTGATCAAGAGACATATGAAAGTAGACATGCAGAGTTAAAGGCATTCATACAAGAAATCAATGAATGGATTGTCAATGTTAAAGGATTTTCTCAAGATGAGGAAGATGATTGTGTTTCTGTGGTTAAATCAGTCACAAGTAATACATCTAGTACCAGCTCAGCACGGTTGAAACTTAAAGCAGATCATGAAGCACTGCTGGCAAGAGCAGCGACTATGAAAGCGAAACAAGAGCTTGAGCAAGAAGAAATGCGCTTGAAAGTAAAGAAAGAGCAATTGGAAATTGAGACTGAGTTAGCAGCTTCAAATGCCAAATTAAAAGTTTATGAGGAGTTTGAAGATGCTCATGAGGATATGGATGATTTCTTGGATTCAGGTAGAAGGCTAAAAGCTGAGTCTAAGTATTTGACTGGTGGAAAAGAAAAGCTAGCCACTTATGATTATGAGCGACGTGGGGCTAGCAAGTCATTGCCCGCTGTCAAGTCCAAGACAGCTCCGACTCTAGTTTCTTCAAGCAGAAGAAAGTCTTCGCTTAGACCATTGACTGCTAATGCTCAGCATTCTGATTCAACTGATGACCTGTATCAAGTATTGCAGCGTCAAAATGAGGTTACTGAGATGCTCATCAAGCAACAAAGTCTGTCTCTACTGCCTCATAGAGACATACCAGTTTTCACCGGAGATCCTCTTACGTACCGATCTTTCATAAGAGCTTTTGAGCACGCCATTGATAGCAAGACTGACAGCCAGCAAGATAGGTTGTATTACCTAGAACAGTTTACGCGTGGGGAACCACTTGACCTCATACGTAGCTGTGAGCACATGAGACCAGACAAGGCTTATAGAGAAGCCAGAGCACTGCTTGATCGTCACTACGGTGATGAATTGGTGATTGCCAATGCCTATATCAAGAAGGCAATGGAATGGCCTCAGATAAAGCCAGAAGACAGGAAAGGACTGAACACCATCGCTTTATTTCTGATTGGATGTTGTAACACTGTTAATGACGTGGACTACATGGATGAGATGAACAATCCTACAAACATGATGTGCGTTTTATCCAAGCTTCCGTTTAAGCTGAAAGATAAGTGGAGGGGTTCGCGTACGACATTCAAGAAAAAAGAAAGCGACGAGCAAGGTTTCCTGACCTGGTGGACTTTGTTTATCATCAAGCCAAAGTTGCCAATGATCCACTGTTTGGAGACATTCTGGATGCTACTTCAGGTAACCAGGGAAACGCAAAAAAGAAGGCTAATGCAGGAAAGAGTGAGTCCAAAAGGAGCAGCTTCGCTGTGAATGTGTCTGCTACTGAAAAGGACGCCACTAAAGGCCTGCCAGAGAAGAAGCCTACTGCAGCTAAGTCTGCTAATGCTTTTCAGAATCCTTGTTTATACTGTAAGAAGAACCATGCACTAAATGTGTGCAACAAGATTAAAGAGCAGCCTTTGAAAGAAAGAATTGAGTTCTTGAAGTCACTCGGGCTTTGTTTTGGGTGTCTTACAGCAGGTCATATGTCTAAGGACTGCAAAAAGAAGACCTCATGCCCTGATTGTTCTTTTAAGCATCCTGCTATCCTGCACGAGGTGAAGGAAGAACCCACTTCGGAAAAGACAAGTGCAGATGACCGCTCACAAGGCGCTGCTGAAGTAACAAGTGCTCTTGTGTCCGCCGGATGTGGAAGAGGTGAGCATACTGGGGCCGGGAATAATGCGTGTATTCTTCCCATCGTACCTGTACAAATAAAACACAGGAAAGACACCAGAATAATCAGAACGTATGCATTCCTGGATCAAGGAAGCACAGCGACTTTCTGTACTGAGGACTTGGCGAAGAAGTTGAACATCCGAGGTAAGAAGACGGAGTATATTCTTCACACCATGTCACAGGAACAGCAAGTGAGCAGCTATGTTCTAACAGACCTAGAGGTGTGTGGCTTAGATGGACAAGACTACATCAAGCTGCCCAACGTGTATACACACCCAGACATACCTGCAAAGAGATCCAATATACCACAGAGGAAAGACTTGGAGAAGTGGTCTTACCTGAGTCGAGTCCATCTGCCACAGCTGGAATCGGACATCGGTCTTCTCATTGGTGCCAACGCTCACAAGGCTATGGAGCCGTGGGAGATAATTAACAGCATGAATGACGGACCATATGCCGTAAAGACTGCTCTAGGTTGGGTAGTCAACGGACCAGTCAGCAGATGTCAAGACAAAGAATCTTATGAAGCTCAGAGTCAGAGTTTCTTCGTCAACCGCATCTCTGTATTGAGCATTGAAGACATGTTGGTGAGGCACTACGATGCTGATTTTCCAGAACGCCGATGTGAGGACAAGAGCGAGCCATCACAACATGATGAGCAGTTTATGCACGCTGTAACAACATCAGCACAGCTCACGAACGGCCATTACTGCCTTAAGCTGCCTCTGAAAGACGACAAGGTGAGGATGCCATGTAACCGTGGTATAGCTGAACAAAGGCTTAACTCCTTGAGAAGGAAGTTCATCAGAAATTCCGACTTCTTTCAGGAGTATAAGGACTTCATGAGTAACATCTTGGAGAAAGGTTATGCCACAAGAGTTCCAGAGGAGCAGCTGAGTCGCAGTGATGGTAGGGTATGGTTCATCCCACACCATGGGGTGTACCATCCGAAAAAGAGGAAGCTGAGGGTCGTCTTTGACTGCGCAGCAACGTATCAGGGAGTGTCGCTGAACAACGAACTATTACAAGGACCTGACCTTACAAACACCCTCGTAGGAGTGCTGCTTAGGTTCAGGCAGGAGCCTGTCGCACTGATGGCGGATATTGAATCCATGTTCTACCAAGTGCGGGTTCCAGATGAAGATGCCGATCTGTTGCGCTTTCTTTGGTGGCCAGGCGGCGATCTGAATGAGCAAGTGGCAGAGTACAGGATGTGTGTGCACCTATTCGGAGCCACCTCATCGCCCAGCTGTGCATCATATGCACTGCGAAGAACAGCACAAGACGCAGCTGCAACTACTTCATCAGAAGCCACTCAGACAGTTCTAAACAACTTCTATGTGGACGACTGTTTGAAGTCGGTTGCCACAGAGAACGAAGCTGTTGATCTTGTGAAGGATCTGACGAAGTTGTGTGCCAGAGGCGGATTCCACTTAACCAAGTGGGTAAGCAACAGTAGGGCCTTGCTGAGCTCCATCCCTGGCGAGGAAAGAGCTGCTGAAGTTAAAGACCTGGACTTGCAGCATGACGAACTACCAGTAGAACGAGCATTAGGCGTGCAGTGGTGCACAAGTTCGGATTGTTTCAAGTTCAAGATTCAGCTGCCAGACAAGCCATGTACGAGGCGAGGCATCCTATCCGTTGTTAGTTCGGTGTATGATCCGATGGGATTTTTGGCACCACTACTTCTACCTGTCAAGCTTATCCTGAGAGATCTCTGTAAGGAGAAGAAAGGATGGGATGAAGAAATTCCAGAGAAGCCACGTCAGACTTGGCAGAAGTGGTTAGCAGACCTTGACAAGCTGTCAGAACTCAGTGTTAGCAGATGTTTCGAGTCCAACTCATTCGGCCTCACAAAGACTGCGCAAATCCACCATTTCTCAGACGCAAGTCAAGTCGGATATGGGGTTGTGTCGTACATCCTGTTGACGAATGAGCAGGAAGAGAAACATGTTTGCTTCTTGATGGGAAAGTCTAGAGTCGCTCCTCTCAAGCAGGTTACGATTCCAAGAATGGAGTTGACAGCTGCAATGGTCGCAGTCAAGGTTGACCGGATGTTGAAAGAAGAACTTCAAGTTCCCTTGACGGATTCAATTTTCTGGATGGATAGTACGACAGTACTAAAATACATTGAAAATGATGCCCTGCGTTTCAAGACATTTGTGGCAAACCGTGTCTCTTTCATCAGGGAAGCCACCACAACAGCTCAGTGGAAATACGTCAACACCTCTCAGAACCCAGCTGATCAAGCATCAAGGGGCTTAAAGATCGAAAGCTTCATGTCAAGTAAGAACTGGTTTCAAGGGCCTAGTTTCTTGAGCAAAGAAAATGAGTGGCCAGACCAACTTGAACAGTCTACTTACCTGACAGAGCATGACGAAGAGGTGAAGATGTCAGCTGCTGTGTCGTGCATGAGTCCAGTGGTAGACACCACAGATCCAGTGGACCAACTGTTAGAGCATTACTCCAGTTGGCACAAACTGAAGAAGGCCACCGCCTGGATTCTGCGTCTAAGAGAGATGTTACAGCACCTGAGTGAAAAGAGAAAAGCGTTTGAGAAGACTGTACAACAGTCTGAATGTGATGCAGAGAAACACAGATCAATGGTTCAAGAGCTGATGATCCAGTGTAAAAAGAACCTGGAAAAGAGAATGCTCTCTGTTGAGGATTTATCCAGAGCTGAAATGGAGTTGATCAAATACAGTCAGAGACAAACCTATGCTGAAGAAATAAAAGCTCTGCAGCAAGGAAACTCTCATGTGAAAAGAAACAGTTCGATTTTCAAGTTGGACCCATACTTGCAGGATGGTGTGTTGAGAGTAGGCGGGCGTCTGAACAGATCGGCGATGCCTGAGGAGGCCAAGCATCCTGCCCTTCTGCATAAACAGCACAGATTAGCCCACCTTATTCTTCATCACATCCATCAAGAGACAGGACACGGTGGCAGAAATCACGTCTTGGCAAGATTAAGACAACGGTATTGGATACCTAGAGCCAATGCAGCAGCCAGAACTGTGATCTCGGAGTGCAACCTCTGCAAAAAGCTGCGAGCAAAGCCCGGAGAGCAGAAAATGGCTGACTTGCCACAAGACCGTCTGCTTCCTGACAAACCGCCGTTTACAAACACAGGCGTGGATTATTTTGGTCCTTTCGAGATCAAAAGAGGACGTGTCAAAGTCAAGCGTTACGGAGTACTCTTCACGTGTATGACAGTCAGAGCGGTGCATGTAGAAGTTGCCCATTCCCTTGACACTGATTCGTGTATCAATGCTCTACGCCGTTTCCAGGCCAGAAGAGGACAGGTGTCAATCCTTCGTTCCGACAATGGCACGAATCTGGTCGGTGCAGAGAGAGAATTGAGACAGGCATTGAAAGAACTGGACCAGTCCCGTATCAATGAAGCCATGATGCAGAAAGGAGTGCGATGGATTTTTAACCCACCTGCTGCATCTCATCACGGCGGCATCTGGGAACGTCAAATTCGTACAGTGAGAAAGGTGCTGAATTCTGTTGTGAGGCAACAATCGTTAGATGATGAAGGACTGCAGACTTTCCTGTGCGAAGTTGAGAGCATCATCAATGGGAGACCTATTACAACGAACACAGATGATCCCAGTGATCTTGAGCCGTTGACACCGAATCATCTACTCCTATTGAAGGCGCAACCCAGTATGCCACCTGGTGTGTTTGTTAAAGACGACATCTACGTGCGACGCCGTTGGAGACAAATCCAATATATGGCAGATTTGTTCTGGAGAAGGTGGACCCAGGAATATTTGCCTCTTTTGCAAGAGCGACAGAAATGGCTCGGGCTGAAGAGGAGTTTCAAGGTTGGCGATGTTGTCCTTGTTGCTGATCCATCCCTGCCAAGAAATTCCTGGATGTTGGGCCGAATCACCAAAGTCATGCCAGACTCCAGAGGGGTTGTCCGAAGTGCTGAAGTCCGAACAAAGACGAGCACCCTACAAAGACCTATAACTAAATTGTGTTTATTACAGGGAGAAGAATGAAGATGAAAGACTTACCTGTGTAGACTGTAGCCTGTAAAGTGTAAAAGTTACTTACCTGCAAAAAAAAGGGACAAACAAGAATATTTAGAACTGAAAAAGGTTAAAGAAAAAAAGTAATTTTGAGAAATGTGAATATTAATGGCTCTATTTTGAGTTTTAAGTTTATAATTGATATGCTAAGGCCTAGTCAATTAGGGGCCGGGATATGTTAGAGCCAGTTTTATGTTTTGCTGAAAAAATGCATTTGCATATTTAATTTATTATTTGCAAGAAATTTGAGCAAGTAAAGTAAAACTAAGAATTTGAATATTTATTTAGCTTGCATTTTGATAATGTAAAATTATTAATGTATATTTCTGATTTAATGTGATGCATCCTGATTGGCTGAGATTTTTAGTATAAAAGCGTGAGAACGCATGGAACAGTCAGAAGCCTTGTGCCACAGGATCTCACAGTCTTTTGACTGATACCATACAGATACCTTGATTTAAATGTCAAGAATTCATCTTTTGTTTTGTATGATTTTAAGTTTTAAGTAAAGATACAGACTCAAAGAAAAGCTTGGATTCAAGACCTTTTTATTTTCTGTTATGTGTCGCGTACAAAAGAACTTCTAGGCTGAGGCTAGTGAGTTGCACTCACAGTGACAACAATTTTAAAAAAAAATGCCACTCTTAGATGTCATGAAAGGCTAAATAGTGATTCATATTAACAATGAGCTTCATTTATAGACCGTTTCACCGTTGTCAACAAAAACAATGCACCAACGTTCCATGGCCCTAACTTTATTTCCGGTGGACTTCCGCAAACAATCAAAATCAACGGAGTTCTTCTGATCAATGGTTTATGAAGGGTCATACATAATGAATAAAAAGTACATTCCATAAGCTACTTGTTTAAATTATGATTAACCGGTGATGTACGGAATATGATTCAAGGAAAAGAGCAGTGGTTTAACTACATTTGCTCAAAATGCAACGTTAATCGCGGTTCATTCAGTGTTTGGTTAATCCTGCACACTGTGACAGTGCTATTCAAAGCTGTGCTGTAATTTAACGTTACTGAACTGACGGTCGGACTTCTGATAAGACATCAAGAAACAGAGAATGACCGCATACTTCAGCTTTTTCAGTAAACCAAGCCAACAAGATCCGTTTGTAAGACACGGTAAGGAATTTGTTGTCAACAACCAGTGAGGATGCTGTGTTAGTGAGTTCAGCAATATCATGCTGCCTGCTACAACCTCCTTGTTATCGATACATGTGCTATAATAATCCCTCCTATCGCCCAAAAAACATCCCTGCATAGATCGCTATTTAATGACATTGGCTAATTTCGTTTCATCACTACATTAGCGTTTTTACCCATCTCTAATTCTAGGCTTCTGTTGACAACTTAGCTGACTGATGTTAGCTATAGCCTAAACGTGGCTAGCGGCGGAATGCTCCTTCATGACAGCAGACATTATCCTTCACAACATTCATATAATTATGTTATGAACTGTACCCTTCGTCAGGTCAAACACAGCTGATTTAAAACAGATAGAAACTATCTTACCTTTCTCGTCCATTCACGCATTAAAACCTTGATTTGTGTAGGCAAGGGCTAGGTCAGCATGTCAGCTTGTCAGATGAATTGCTAGTGACGTTAACTGTAGCCAGAGTAGCTTAATTAAATAATTAAACAAAAACTTTCCGTGGTTGCTTCCTGGACTGAAAACACTTGTTAACGTTACATTGTGAAGGCGATATAAAGCACGTCCTGAAACCTCTGTTTACAAAGCCTCGAAATGCTTGGCTAGGTGGGTACTGATCACAGATAGGCTAAATGTAGCATATTTGCGTGCAATGTGTATTCCTGTGCATCAGGGATAATTTTTATTTTAAGTAACAAAACGAAACGTCAGTGTCGTGGTTTTATTTCAACCTATATTTCAAGCATTCAGACCTGTGCTCATCCTGGTTAAAATGAACTATTTCCATTCACCAATATTGAAATACTTTCAGTAACTCGGTTTTTTAATTATTATTTTATTTTATTTATTTGTACTCCACAGCGCAGCACTGCACTCTGACGTTAGCTTGCCTGAAAACTATTTTTTACTACGTTTGAGATCGCAGAAGCCCATTGTATTTCAACAGAACGGAAGTTACTTTAGGGCCAAAGGCAGAACATTCTGATCACGCGCGCATTCCATGAAACCGTCTATAGGTTATTTTCTTCCTCCCTCCTAAAGTATTAACCAATGTGAAGGTACAATGCAGTAAAGTTTGAGCAATCTTTGCCACATAGGTGATCTGTGCTGAACTGTTTTGGTCTACTTGCTTGATCAGCCATTGGGCGCAAACATTTCAAAACTATTGGCTGTCAGAAAAGAAGGATGGATATCATTATCATAATGTAAGACGGCCGTTTTTTACGCGCGTTGTGTTGCGCAACTCGCGCGCTTTTTACGCGCGGTTTGGTGCACAAAACGCGCGTAAAAAACGTGCGAGTTTTAGAACATCAATACGGCGTAAAAAGCGGGCGATTTTCCGGAAATTCCGGGCGATTTTAACGGCGCTGCCGTTCAGAGCGGCGAAAACAGCGGCGCAATAACGGACAAACGGGCGGATTTTACGGGCGTACTTGAGTTCAACGCGAGGTAATATATACGTTTTCTGGCAGTTTTGGCTTTCCATAAGCGGTTACATCTCGGTAATTTCATTCGCGGTGTTTCAGTCACCATCCGCATCCTCACTTGTTGACACTGTGGCGAAAAGGTTGAGGAGACAGCTAATCTTCAACGCACCTTGCTTCATACTGCTCTGTCTGCGTCCAGAGAGGTGTTTCCTTGTTGCAATAGTTAAAGAGCTCCACCCATAGGCTAATGAACTGTGTATCAAAATGAGCAGGAGAAAAGAAAGTGTATTCAGATAGACTACTATCAAGTAGCCTAATCTGTTCCTATTTCGGCTACAAATGGAAATTCCTGCACAGCATATTCAATTCCTCTCCAGTCCAAGTCAAGCCAAAGGCTTTTTTTTAAGCAATGATAAATGATATAGGCTACCAGAATCAGTTTGCATGCATTGATGATGGACATAGAATCTTTTTCATTAACACCCATGCCTTAATAATACCTTAAACATTTATTTATTCAGGTTGTAGTTATAGGCTACATTCAGAAGATAAAACAGAAAGGGAGCAAATGGCTATCTGGGGGGGTTTCAAAGAGGGCAAGCAGAGGAAATTAATCAGAAAATGGGCCCTAATCAATACTTTTTATTAATAGTAAGAAATAAATTAATGTAGCCTATTTAAAGGAAAAATCTGGTGTGAATGCATCCATAGTAGACTAATCCAATGTCACTAATTGTTGTCTGTAGGCCAAAGCACCTGACAATCTGATGCAACATACTGTAGGTAAATACAGTCATCATCTGTTTATGCAAGCTGCCATATTATTTATTTACAAATGATTCTGTAAACACTGTATAAAAACACTTTTAACCACTTTGTTAGTTATTTGTAGTCATACACTCCACCGTAATGTCTTGTAATGTGTCTAATGATGTTACATACATGTAGCTTTCTTTAAGGGTGACACAGTTCAAAACACAGTTCAAAATTCTGCCCCCATGGGTTAGTTGTTAGTGCTAATTCTCTCTTCAAGGAGACCTATATTGTTGGACCAAAATTTCTTGTGTCTTTAGTATTGGCTAGTTTCAAGTAGCTTGAGCAAATAGAACTCATGTTGAAATTTGACTGAAGTTACCCTAAGGATTAATTTGTAATAAAAATATTTACATTTGCTAAACAAAAAATTTACAACACTTGTGCTGCTATTTTCATTTTAATTATTTAGAGATATATACATAAGTAGGACAGTACTGCACCTATGTTGAGATCTAGTAAAACTCACGTGTTGGTGTCACAGGTGTTGTGGCTGCACTTCTCCAGCTTTCACACTATAAGAGACATTTTGAAACAATAAATGTCATGAGGACTGTGGCTGCAAGAACACAGAATTTTCTTTCTGTGACCTGATAAAATACTGTGACTCAAGGTACTGTATTACAAATATCGGTAACACTTTGTGGTAAGGGTACATGAATTATCATGAATTCATGCATGATTTCATTCATGATTCATGCATTACTTCATCTCTTAATATCTAATGAATCATCAGGAATTAGCATGAATTCATTGTTTATCATTAACACTTTGAATGCCAGAAACGTAATATGCCGTTATTACTTGTCATGCGTTGAGTGCCAAAAACGTAATGTTACGTTTTTGCCTTTTTTTTAATTTACGAAAATAGAAACCCTCACACAGGTTATATATGATTTTTGGAACTCTGTGATAAATAGAACTGAAATAAATTACGATCGGAAACTCATAAAAACTCACTATCTGCACATTTTGTCTGGACATTTTCACATCACAAGGCAGCATTTGATTACTATTGCAGCATTTGTGTCAAATAATGCACGTCATGTCATGTTGTCCTTTCGCGGGTTCATCACTAGATGGCAGTCTCAGGGCCGAGTGGAGTGAGTGACAGGCCGCGACGCGCATGCAAGAGGCCTTGTCAGAGTGCCGAATATGTCGATGATATCTCCTTTTCTAGAAAAAAAACAAGGATTTTGATGAAAACTACCCACTGTTTAGCTTGGGATTTCTCAGGAACGGAGGCATGTAGAAATAAACGGTTTTCACCCACTGAGAGCTCAGAGTCTTACCTTTCAAATGACCCATAGTATGTGTCCATAGCTATAACACAGAATACGCTGTGGCTCTATAAAAATAGGCAACAGTGGCCTGGATTGCTGGCACTCTGGGCCAAAGCTTGTTAAAAACACCTGGCATTCAAACTGTTAATGACCTCCTGCTGAAATAGCACATGATCTTAAGCATTAATTACTCTGGGTACATCATCATGAGTCATTCCTAATTCCTGATGAATCTTTAGACATTCAGAGATGGAGTAATGCTTGAATCATGAATTAATCATGAATTATTTCATGCATGAATTCATGATAATTCATGTACCCTTACCGTAAAGTGTTACCCAAATATTTTAAATCATCAATGCACATCCAACACTAGAAAAGCACTCAGAGAGCGCAAACCTCCGCCAAGGCAATACGGTTACAGACACAATGGTGTTCTGGATCACTGATCACCACCAAAATTGAATCAGTTCTTACTTGTCCAAGTACACACGTTGTACGAAAATTTCATCCAAATCTGTGCAGTACTTTTCAAGGTTGTGTTGTACAGTTCTCAGACACACAGATAGACAAACGCTGGCGAAAACATAACCTCCTTGGCGGAGGTTATAACACCTTGTATGAATTTATATTTAAAAATCTTGAGCGTTTAAAGACAAATGTAATGTGTGAGATGTGTGAACTTTTAAAAATATTTGTCTGAAAAACATAATGGTAAGAGTGGCTTACCCACAAAGGTGCTGTACACAGACAGAGAAACCAGAAAGTAATTCCCATTGTTATGCTCACTGCAGTTCTGTCACTTTATCATCGAAACAATGAAAGCTGAAATGGCGAGAATTCCCTCATCAATTCCCAGAAGATCATGCTTCACTGTAATCTTTTCTTTCTCTTCTGTCTCAACTCAACTCTCTTTCTATCATGTCATTGAAGTTAATATTTAGCAAATCATATTTTTATGATGTGTGGCTGTAGATTGCATTGCTGTCAAAGACAATTGATAAGTACCTTGTAACACGCATCATAATTAGGCTACACAGGGGAAAGGTCATCTGGACAGAGTCCAAGTAGGCCTATGTCCACTTCAGAGGACTCTTCAGGAGTAGGCTACACACAACACTCAGTTGCTTATGAGTTTAGGTAAATGCAGCCCTGACTCAGGTTGATGTGCTGTTACTGTGGAGAATACCTGCAGTTTGGTTGAATCATATTCAGTGTTGTTGTATATTCCCCAGTATAGCACATCTGGAACAGCATTTATTTTTCTCTTTGTTCTCTAGACTATGGAGATGTGATTTACAGACATGCTTCTGCCACGAGTCTTCCAGGACACTTAACATTTTAGCCAGAAATTATTGGACACAGTCATGCACTTCCATGTACCGTTTGTATAGCATTTTTATTTAATTTTTTTTTAATTTATTGTATGTCCTCATGATTTTCACGTTTCCGTTTTCAAAATTTCAGCACTCCTCAAGTTATGTTGGCTGTGTTTCTGTGTAACTCAACACCAAGGAAAAGTTTATAATGTGATGTAATGTTACACTGGAACTATTCATATTTGAAGGTACCGTCATAAGACTGACATGACTTTGACGTTGTCAAAAATCTGTCATAAACTTTATAAACCTGACATGACTTCTGACATACCCTAACCCTAACCATGACAAATACCGGGTGACACTAATGACAGAAGTCATGACAGGTGTATAAAGTTTATGACAGATTCATGACAACGTCATGTTATGGTTAATGACAGTGTCATGTTAGTCTTATGATGGCACCTTCAAATAAAGTGTAACCCACATTTGCACTGCGATATCTTGGTCCGTGGTCAGTGATCTTTGCTGGTCTTTGGTCTCACCAAATGAGTACACATTCAAAGTAGCGGCACCAGGCACAGCTAGGGTGATGAGCTAGATTGGTGGTGAGGGAGGAGGGAAGCAGTGTACTTCTGAATGTGTATGCTGCAGAAGGCTTTCTGATGAGGCAATGTGCAGTGCGTGTAGGTAGGGGGAGTAAGGGCCCATATGATGACAGCAGGTGCTTGTGGAAACATGTTTCAAATGCATTGTTCCAGACTGTATGACGTCAACAGCCAACAGTCGGCTTATTAGCCAGGCTACCACATTGCCAATATGAAACAACTAACAATCCGCCTCTCATTGCATAATCTCTGCTGGGAAATACTGTAAATGATTAACTTCTGAGGCTTTGTTTTTGCAGGACCTTTGTAGCCCACTGACCTCAAAAGAAAAACAATTTTTGAGGTCAGTGTTGTAGCCTGATAAGACAGACTATAACATACATAATGCGAAGACTGGTAATGAAGGATACCTGTGGCTTAAGCACAGGGCTGTCGCAACAAGGCAGGCAAACCAGGCAAGTTTGAAAATTATAACAATGTGGTTCATGAAAGTATTTACGAGGAGTGAAGGGCCCCTATGTCCTGTTTGCTTGGGGCCCCCAAGTACCTTGAAACGGCCCTGCTTAAGCAGAGGGGCGGAATCAGCATTGTCTTTCAATTTGCCTCTGCACACAAACTAAGGCCCGGGGGGCCACATGCGGCCCGTTGATCTATTCAATCCGGCCCGCAGAGCCTTCCCAAAATAAAATAATTTCTCATTTAGCCAAGGTAACTTATTGTACATGATGGGACTGATTTGTCAAATTTGTTGTAGGCCTATTCATGAAACACAAATTCTACCCTTTTAAACCTGCATGTTAACAAGTAGGGCTACTGGTTTGAGACCTGCCAATTTACCGGCATCAACCGGTTTACTGGTAAAACCCGGCCCGTTAGTCAAAATCTAAAACCCAATGTGGCCCTTTGGCCAAAATAATTGCCCACTCCTGGGATAGCCAGAGCCACAGAAAGCCCTCTCTAGGGCTCTGACTATACCCAGTCAGAGCAACGTACAAGATTCAAATGAACACTAAGCCCGCCCTACAAAACTCTACACAAATCCAACGAAACTACCGGAAGTAAGCAGGCGCCATTTTTGAGCTGCCTAGATCATCAATCTGTCCATAGGGATAACGTGATAGCACACCATAAAATGCTGTGATTTACGAGATTCACTACTACTTGTATAATGTCAGAGTATTCCATTGTCTCTGCTGTTAGCTGTCATTGACTGTGCATTGTCAAAAAGGTTTGTTGTCAGTACAACAATGGCGTCGCCACAAGATGGCAGCCTACACAAAACGCTCGTCGGATTCATCTATACACAGTGTTGTGATTGGTCCCCAACCACCATGGGTGAACCAATCATAATCACCTATAGCTCATCACTAGACATACTGGTTAAGCAAAACAATTTGCACCTGCTAAAGTACGTCTAGATTACTAGGCTAGAACCTTTGGCCAAATGTACTAATTTCTTTCCAATCAGAGACACATGTATGTGTATGTGTTCTGTGTGTAATTCTCTGTGCCACATGCAGCAGAACTGTCTGACACTGCCACCACCCTCAGTAAAGTTACGTAGCGCATGATCTGACGTGAGTGAGTAACCACCCTCAGTGAAGCGGAGATAATCCGAGACGACATGATCCAAACGTGCTTCTCCAGCTCCTCTGAGGAGCCCTCTTACACCTTTGAGGTGGGTCTGCAGGGAGGGTGCTGGGACGAGGGGGAGGTGGAGGTGGAGGAGGGGAGCACTGGGAGAGAACATGACTTGCAGACTTTACACACACAAGAACAACACAACACACTTTTGAGGAGCATTCATATTTTATTATTTTCAATATTCCTTGTTTTACTTTTGGCATTTTGTTGGCCTAAATTATTTTAAGGCAATTAATGAGCAAGAACCTAATGAGCATCTGCAAATTGCCCAAAGAGAGGTTCATAGTAAAACAATATAAATAAATCTCAGCTGTTTCAAGTCGAGTGGCACAGTTTAATCACACCCAATGTGCATGTTTCACCAAACCAATGCCAAAGATGTCTGAAAAAGCTGGTTTGTATTGTCAGTGCTGCATCCTCTCTGTGCTGCACAGCAATGTACACACAGCATAAAACACATGCTGTAGGCCAACAAACACAATTACAAATGGAATTCATAGAGAGTAAAGCAAACATTTTTTTATTATTTACATGTTATGCATTAACATTTAGTCATTGTCTGTCTCACATGAATAAATAAATTCAAAACTCTAAAAAAAATTATGAATAACGGTATCACCTAAAACCCTGAAAGAATAGAGGAGCTTAAATTCAATTCATTTTGCTTTGCTCACAGGGCATTTCTCAGGAGTTTAGATGTACAGTAAATATGAGACATGGACCAGAATCTTACTTTTCCTTCAAATTCAAAGTGAAAATTAGTTGATTTCAATACAAGAGTTTATTACTTTAGGTCAAACAAAGGACTGTTGTAAGCAAGACATACTGTGTTTTCTGTTCTGATCCATGTTCCCCCCCCCCCCCAAAAAAAAAAAAAACAACAAAAAAAAACTTCTGAATTCAGCTGAAGGGAGTTGGCATGCATCAATTAATACCAGCCATCAGTGCCTGATTACTTCTGCTTTTAGTCAGTACTTCCTAACAGAGATCTGATTTTATGCCTGGTTCACACCATCATGTTAAAGTAGTTATAGTGCTTGTTGCACTCCACAAGAATTGTGATTTCATGATGAGCTGTGAAGAATCTTTTTTTTTTCATGTGATAAACGTAATGTAGTCTAAATTAATGAATAAAATTCTAAGTTTAGGTTCACAGCGCCAATTCCAATAGAATTGTCTCATGGCACTTTCATTCACTTATATTAACAAGGATCAACCAAGTGCAACAGGGACGAGGAAAAAAGCTCCCTTGTGGCAGTTTCATCATTTTTTCATAATGCCTTTTAAGTGAAAAGTCTGTTTTTTAAAAACTGGCAGTGTAAGTTCATAAGATATAAAACCTGGCCTGAAGATGAAATATAAACAAACTAAACATGTGAACATGAAACGTGAACATGAATTATCTACATTAAATTATGATGGAGTTGTCTTTGTATTTGTCACTGTGATTCTCATTGGAATTTTGACTTCACTGGAACTCTTGACTGTTGATCTCTCGTCTTTATCAAGAAGTTTGTAAAACTGCTGATGAGTGTCTAAGAGTCTTCAGTTCCTCTTGTCAGAGAGAAACTGGCCCATGACCATGGTGTTTTCATAAATCACATCTTGGCTGGGTATTCACGTTGCCATATAAGGGCTCTTCTATCAAACAATCTTTGATGCACTGGTGCAGAAATATATACTGAGACTGAAAAGAAGTATGAAAGAGAAGGTGCAATGGCATTAGATAATGAAGAAAACATTAAAGAAATTGTGTTACTCTCTTAAATGGTGAACTTCAGTGGTAAAGCATTGCTTACAAGGACCTGAGTTACAGGTAGGCCTAAATGAGAGAAGTAAAATACGCACAAACATTTCTTTTTTACTGCAGGACCTTTGGCCCGAAACTAAACCCAATTTCCCAACCAAAGAATGCCAGTGGCTGTAACATATTATGTTCAAACTCTGTTACTGTTTCCATGAATGGCCTGCTGCTCTACAGAATACAGCATACGAAACGAGCAGAGTCTCGTTTTCAAGTGAGAAAATTAATGTGTGCTCATTTAACTAAATTGTGTCAGTTACTGAAATGATTGCCCTGTTTTTCCTTGTAAAATTAGAGCTTAGAACAATAAAAAAAGAATTCTATCAAAGGTCCTGGTGGCATGTAGCCTAGTGCAGCAGTGTGTCAGAGCATGTCTCTCTGACTAATCAAGCATTTTATTGCAGTTACTCTTTAACCAGCCATATTCAGTGCCTTTCCTGTAAGCCATAAAATACAAAAGACCTGTTACATCACATGTGACCACAAATTTGGCTCTATAAATAAGGTCTAAAGGTCACACATACTTCTCGGACAAGTGCATTATTTGTTTGTGTTCTTCCTGATATCTGCTATGGAAACGCTAATCGCGGCTAAAGAGGAAGTGTTGTGTTAATATTATTACCTCTGTTTGCACCATACGGGGTCTGTGGCGTCTCATGCGATGGACAAACCCGGCGATGTCTACGGCTTCTTCTCTCTCCAGCTGCTGCAGCAGCACATCTAAAGCAATCAGAGTTCCAGTTCTGCCAACACCAGCACTGACAAAACACACAAGGAAGAACACAAGATCAGAGTTTTAGGGCTGAGTCATTAGGGCTGGGCTCCATAGCCCTCTATAGCAGCGATTCTCAAACTGTGGCGTGGGCCCCACGAGTGGGGCGCAGACACATGACCGGTGGGGTGCAAGAAAACTTGCTGTTCTCAGATTTCAGATTGTTTTCATATAGCTAGGACACATGCTCATGCTTAAAAATGAAAGACAAAAATAAACATTACCCAATAATGTAATAACTCCCGATAATGTAATAAAAACTCCCTCATAAGTCCCTAAAACATGTAATAAAACCTGATAATGTAATAAAATCCCAATAATGTAATAAGTAGCATTTCCTAATAATGTAAAAATCGGAATACTGGAAATGTAATGTAACATTTTATTACATGATCAGCATGCCGATTTTTACATTATTGGGAAATGCACCGCATTACATTATCAGGATTTTTTTTACATTATCAGGTTTTATTACATATTTTAGGGACTTATGAGGAGTTTTTATTACATTATCGGGAGTTACTACATTATTGGGTAATTATTACATTATCAGGTTCTACAAACCTGTCAGATTACTTGCAAAGTATTCCTCAATCCTCACAGAGATATTGGTGGGGATACCTTGTATACATCAGGTGGGGCGTGAAAATTGAGTGGGATGGGATGGGAAGGTGGGTGGGATTGAATGACAGAAAAAGTTTGACAACCACTGCTCTATAGCAATGAAGCTTGTTACTGTATTTGTAATGAGAAGTACATGTTCCTTGTTGCGCTTGTACTTGACTGAACTGAACTAAAAGCTCAAGGCAGGGCTGTGAAGAGTACAAACTAGCATAACTCTTCATTATGGAAGCACACTGCTCACCCACTCATTTGCATGCACATCTTTGGCATGAACTCACTGATATCAAACAACATACAGATAAGAGGACAGGGGGAGTGACTATACGGTAAACAGAGACAGCACTGTGACACACTAGTCGGCTAATGTCTAAAGGCAGTGGGGTTATTAGTATGCAGTGGGGTTACGAGTATGCAGTGGGGTTACGACTATGCAGCCATCACATTAGCCACTATTGAACTTTGATGACATTTGGATTTGGATCTTTTTCTTTCTTTCTTTCTTTCTTTCTTTCTTTCTTTCTTTTGTTTATATATATTTTTTGGGCTTTTTCCACCTATTGGATAGGACAGTGTATAGAGACAGGAAATGAGTGGGAGAGAGAGACAGGGAGGGATCAGGAAATGACCTCAGGTTGGAATCGAACCCGGGTCCCCGGATTTATGGCAAGGCGCCTTAGCCAACTGAGCCACGACGCCCCCCTTTTTTCTTTATTTTTGATTTGAATTTTAATTGAGAAATCATTTTAGTTTGGTTGCTAGCGGAGCTAAGGATTTTCTGTGATAAATGTGTAACTGGCTCTCGTACCTGCAGTGTACAACTGTGGGCCCTGACGTTTGAGATTTGTTGATATGATCCCGAATGTGTCCACGGAACTGGATCAGCGTCTCGGTTCCGGCAGGAACACCGTGGTCAGGCCAGGCTGTGAAGTGGAAATGCTTGACCATTCTGACCTCTGCTTTGGCCTTGTCCTAACACACACACACACACACACACACACACACACACACACACACACACACACACACACACACACACACAAATTAACACTCACTGATACAGCTGGTAGCTACTGAAAATTACTACATGTGTCCACAAACGTCTTACATTTTTCACAAGGAATTCACGCATGGTCCAGAAGGTGTCTTTATTTTCTGATTTCATGGTAATGTGTAGGTCACCATGGCGACAAGGAGCATTCATTTGTGGCCAGTACTGTTCACATTTTGGCTGAAAGACAAGAGTTTAAGGCAGATGAGCTATAGAACAAAACTGATTATAAACAAAAAATCACTGATTCTTGGATGATAGGCAAGGGAAATGTCACATAACAGAAACAGTTGTCTGGTTAACTAACATACTGGTTTGAAATACTGCAAATGATTAGGAAAGTAATTGAAAGCATAACACATTTAGTGTCCTCTCCGATTGAATTTGGTCACTATCAACTAAATCTCATGCATTGACTCCTCTTTCAGTAAAACAATGAGTCTATCATGCACAGGCACAATGTGCTTTCACAAAAGCTGCAGGTAAGGCTAGTAGACTTTACTAATATCTTAATTTACTTCATTAGCTCTAATCTAACCCATCATCAACATGCATAGCCTCCTGTATGCCTCCAGACGCCTCACTTACCCTTCCATTCTCTACACAGTTGGTCACCATGACGATCCTCTCTGACTTTTGCTCCCAGATCATTCTCCAGAAGTCATTGACAGTGTTGGGGAGTGGACCTTGTGCTGCAATGTAGTCCATGGTCTTGCCCCCATAGCCCTAATAGGTGAGAATGCAGTCGGTCTTTACCATGGACATAGCCTTGGTCAGCTCCCACAGATTATAGCACCAGACTAAAGAACAAGACAGTCCCCCATAATAACCCTTGCAGATAGAAAAGCAATTAGTCTTTATTGAGTTACAGTATAGACCAAAAGTTTGGACACACTTTCCCATTAAATTATTTACTTTATTTTCATGACTGTTGCCTTCAGTGACAATCTACAAAATAAACCAACTTATGAATGAACATGTGGCATTATGTACTTAATAAAAAAAAGTGTGAGATAGCTGAAAACATGTTTTATATTCTTGTTTCATCTAAGTATCTTTTTTTGTTTTGATAACTGCTTTGTCCTCTTTTATTTTTTGGATGGGCTTCAAGAGGTAGCCACCTGAAATGGTTTTCCAACTGTCTTGAAGAATTATTCATTCCCAGAGATGCTAGGAACTTGTCGGCTCTTTTGCCTTCACCCTGCGGTCCAGCTCATCCTAAACCATCTTGATCGGGTTCAGGTCCAAAAGTTTGTCATAATCTCACACTTTTTTTGTTAAGCACATAATTTCATATGTGTTCATTCATAATTTTGATGCCTTTAGTGAGAATCTACGATATAAATTGTCTTGGAAATAAATGAATTGAATTGAATGAGGGGATGTGTCCAAACTTTTGGTCTGTACTGTATATTCTATTGCCAAGCTGTCTCAGTTCAGTGTAGTTAGTGAACAAATCAAGGCAGAGGACTGAGCTAGGGGCAGCCTGTTGAAATGCATTAGTACCATTGGGGAGCTCTGAACAGTCAGGAACTGCAGTGGGTTGTTGGGCTAGTGCTTTAGATATAGTGAACAGCTAATGTATTTTAGGAATATGTGAAGACTTACGGGTATGTAGTTGGCATTGATGTAGTCTGAGTTTTGGCCTTGTGTACTTAGCTTCACACGTGAACAGTCATCTGGAGAGACACAGTAAATGGACAAAAGGTGAACTATGAAATACCTTAAAGAGGTGCTCCGGAATGATTTCAAGCATAGCCCTGCCGAACGAGCCTGCCAAATACACTAGTTAGCGAGTGGAACAAAATAATTTGGAACATCATAGACCGGACACCAACGCAGAAGCCAGCAAGCACTTAGCACTGAATCAATGGATCCTCATTATTCGAAACCGAAAGTAAGATCTCAACTTTGATGTAACGTGATTCGCGTTCGTGTTAGGTCTATGCTGTTCAAAATTCTTTCATTCCATGCAAAATACATTGCTGTTAGAAGGCACGTGCAACAGGGCTATGCTTAAACGTACTCCGGAGCTTTCCTTTAAGGGGTGCATTATGTGATATCACACACACCGCCAAACTTGTATCTCTTGTTATCTATCAGTAGATCTCCAGAAGTCAGGAGTAAGCATGACAACCAGCACAAGTGTACCAGTGCCGTTTCCCAAAAAAAAATTAATCAGTTCTTACTTGTCACAATGCACTCGTTGTCCGAAAATTTAATCTAAATCCATTTTGTGCTTTTCGAGTTATGTTATACACACTCACACACACACACACACACACACACACACACACACAGACGCTGGCGAAAACATAGCCTTCTTGGTGGAGGTAAACAGACACAAGACCAACTTCTTTCCCTCTGACATTTCTCTCTTAACTCAACATAATTTGGCTCATAACTTGCCCATCTCCACTTTGCACATTCATACACACACACACACACACACACACACACACACACACACACACACACACACACACACACACACACACACACACAGTACACATTACATTACATCACATCATTTCAATATGCACCTTGAACACTACATTAATTTTCACTATTAATTCATGTACTTTACATGCACTTTGTCTTGAATATTACTGTCTTTTTGTATATGTTGTATTATTTGTGTATTATGTTGATGTGCTAATAATTATATTGTCGTCTCCATGGTACATATACTGTACATACGCTCCATTGTCCATTGTGCCTATAGTATATTACTATTTGTCTATGTATACTACTACTGTACACGTATATTTGTTTACACCTAACCAAAGTCAAAGTCCTTGTGTATGTATCCTTAGCCAGTAAAACTGATTCTGATGTGTATGTGCATGTGTGTGTATGATGTGCACATTGAAGTTGAATTTACTTACATGGCAGTATATCAATAAATCTGTTTTTGCTCTTGTTGTCCGGAAGAGTGGCTTCACGCTGTGTTAGGTCTGCTCCTACAGTGCTGAATTGCTTTGAGACAGAGAGAAATTAACACAGAGGTGGTTGGTGAAATGCCCTAGAATGACTGATGTGATCCAAACAGCGCCTTGTTTTTATGGTTAAAGTTCTCGTGCATCTCTGTCAGTAATCTCACCATATATTCCATTGTGAATTCTCGATTCTCATCACAGCTCAGGCGTTGGAAATGATCGGGAAATTTCTTCTTTGGAATGGCCCTTAATAAAGAACAGTTAGTTGGTTTTGTAAAGTAGGATAATTATAAAGAGAAAAAAAATATTTGCTGTTTCAAGACATCAGTAGTAGTACAGTGCTTCTGTTCTGTCATCAGTTTCACACAACAGAAGTTTGTAAAAGGTCAAAGAGTCACTGTTACGGTGTATTTACCTATGTAAGTACAGTGGTACAACCTTTGTAACAATATGTAATATCATGTACTAATCTTGTACTTACTTTATGCATTTTTGTGTACCTACTGTACATACTGTTGTTACATTGTAATATTGTAATATTGTACATTGTGGTATGTCTGAGGAAGGACTGTGAGTCCGAAACGTTTCACAATTAAAACGGTAAAAATGGGAGCTCCGATGTGCATATTACTTTGTTTTCTACATTGTAATATGAAATGGTTTCTATAATACTTTGCCAAAGTGCTGATTACCATTGTACCACTGTACTTACAGAGGTAAATACACTGTAACAGCGACACTGTAAAATTAAGTGTTACCAAAACTTCATTAATGAATAAGACATACTTAAATTTGTTTTGAGAAGAGGCTTCTGTGTGTCTTTCATACATTGGCATGTGTACTTTGCTGCCCAGGAAATAAACACAGAGAAAAAAAGTTGAAGATTATCAATGCTGATTGAAATATAAATTGTACGGTCTAAACTTGTAAAATTATTTTGTCCAGTTACCTGAGCAATTTCGGCTTTCTTCTTAACACAAACCCCAATCCCAACCCCCCAATTAGGAGAACCAGCAGTATGATGACCAGCACTGGCACCCAGATCACCGCTGAGGGAATAAGGAAGAGGTAAAAGTGAGGACGTTACACATCAGGTGGACAGGGGGCCTCACATAGTTTACAAACATAATTGTTCAAAATTCATCATAGAGTGACACATAGTTCATAAAATATACTCTAATGCCAAAATATAATACTCTAATGTTAGACAGAAAATAAATAATGTCTTATATTCTTACTTGGCGCTGTTCGACAATTACTTGTCACAGGATTACGACTCCTCATGACGCCAGAGAGTGTTGTGACACTGATGCTGTAGGTCTGACCAGGCTGCAGTCCAGTCACATCATGTTCTGTTGCATTTACTAAAGCAGGATCTTTCCCGGTCACGTTCACCTCCACCTCAGTCCACATACCGATTGGTTCGTCCCATTTCAGACTAATAGAGTAGTCTCCAGAATAACATTTCAAGTTCGACACTAGAGCAGGAACTGTGACACACAACAGAAATTGGGTGAGATTTCAAGGTTAATGTTATCAAAAAGAATAAACTGGACATTTTTGTAATATTAGTATTCAAAAGACACATCATCTAATTCTTTTTTCTTTCAAGTTTTTTCTTTATTTTTATTTTTTATATTGTAGATTAAATCTGAAGACATCAAATGATGCAGCTGAATAAATACATGCTGTAGATATAGTAAACAAAACTAAGAACTGATAAACCAAGACAGATGGATGGATGGCTATATAGATAGACAGATACATTTCCTATTTATGCCAAGTGACCCCAATGTATTTTACAGGACAATGTCCTCAGAAACAGCTTACTTGTAAACTCTGAAAACTGATATCCTGTGCTTCTCACTCCCTCAAACACAGTGTAGAGAGTGAAAGTGTATTCTGTCCCAGGAGTGAGAGATGAGACTGTGTGTGTAACTGCACCCCGTGCATCTGGTCCAGTGATGTTGGTCTCTGTTCCACTGCTGTCTATCAGTTTGTAGTAATACTTATTGCTGTCAGTGACTGTAGCCCACTGCAGCTGTAGCTGAGTCTCAGAGCGGGATACTACAGTTACTTTGGCAACATCATTGGGAGCTGAAGGGGAAGGTGGGACAACAGGCGACAGACAGAAACACAGAAATTGATTACGGAAACTGATTTCAGATGTGTGAAAAGTCACAGTAACAGAAATGGCTTATCGGAATGAGCATTAGTAAAGATACTTCATTTTGTTTTAGTTTTGAATTTGAGTAAAGCATTCTGCAGGGAGATCCTGAAGAGAGAGAGAGAGAGAGAGAGAGAGAGAGAGAGAGAGAGAGAGAGAGAGAGAGAGAGAGAGAGAGAGAGAGAGAGAGAGAGAGAGAGAGAGAGAGAGAGAGAGAGCACTGTACATTTACACAATATATTTTACAGGACAATGTTCTTACTTGTAACCTCTGAAAAGCTGTATCCAGTACTCCTCACTCCCTCAAACACAGTGTAGAGAGTGAAAGAGTATTTTGTGCCAGGAGAAAGAGATGAGACTGGGGTCCCTGCAGCTGATCCAGTGATGTTGGTGTCTTCTCCATTGCTGTTGTATCTCAGTATGTAATCATAATTATCATTGTTGTTGACTTTGTCCCACTCCAGCTCTAGAGAAGTCGTTGTACGGGATTTCACATTTACCTTGGTGACATCAGAGGGCACTGAAGGGGAAGGAAGGACAGACAACAGAAAAAAAATCACAGACACTGATTACAGCAAGGGACAGTTACAACAGAGGCTGCAGAATGAATTTGGAAAATAACACAGCCAGTACATGGACAGAAGAGTACAGCCAGAAATGGCTTACCAGAAATTATTAGTAAAGATAATGGCCCTCATTTATTAAACAAACGTGAAAACCAGTGCAGGTTTGAGCAAAATAACCATCTGACAACTTGTATGACTACGCTCACGTGATTTAGGAAGTGTTTCGATTGCCCAAATATCAGTAGAGGAAAGAACCAGTATTGGTAAATGTGTTCGGCAGAAATTTCGATTTCACGCCAAAATATATTTTTAGTTAAGGCATCGCCCTAGAATTTGCATCATGAAGGATACGTCCAAAACCAGACTTTTTTTCTAACCACAGTTAGCAACGGACATAAAGGTCCAGCTAAGCCAATTTTTTTGGCAGGTGGCCTCATAGGAAGGTGTGAAATGGGGTATATACTGTAGGCCTACATAACAACTATTTCAGACAGAACAAATTGCTGATATCAGTGCTAAATTATTTCATTACAAAACCACACATCATTTGTCCCTGGAGGAAATACATGACTCATGTACCATAGGCTACCCATGTTGGGCTTATAAAAAATAAATCATTTATATACATGCTTGGTCTCAAAATACAGGCTGCATAAGGAACTATCATTAATAACAGGCTATTTAGAAGAGAGTCACTAAATATGCAGGTGTAATTTTATTCAATATAGACTAGACTTATTCATGAAGTGAATTAATAACTTCATAATTTTCATAATTGCCAGAAATGTTGCACAGTGCAGCAATCTCCTAACTTGAAATCTGGTGTGTGGAAGTCCTGATATGACATGGATCTGAGTGTAAACAGCACTGATATGCCAACCTCGAGTTCAAGATGACGAAATGTGTTCTATGTAAAAACGTTGCAACTGCTGAAATTGGCCAGGAAGATGCTTACTTGTAACCTCTGAAAAGTTGAATCCTGTGCTTCTGACTCCCTCAAACACAGTGTAGAGAGTGAAAGAGTATTTTGTGCCAGGAGAGAGAGATGACACTGTGGTCCCTGCATCTGATCCAGTGATGTTGAACTCTGTTCCATTGCTGTCTATCAGTATGTAATCGTAATCATCATTTTTGTTGACTTTGTCCCACTCCAGCTCTAAAGAAGTTGTTGTACGGGATTTCACATTTACCTGGGTGACATCAGAGGGCACTGAAAGGGAAGGAGGGGCAAGCAACAGACAAAATCAGACACTGATTACAGCAAGTGGCAATGAGAAAAGGGTCAGTAGAATGAATTTGGAAAATGAATGCCCCCAAGATTGACTGTTTAATCATTTTAGTAGTTTTGCTGGTGATGTTTTTCACCAAAAAAATGACTTTAAACTCTAAGTGTTGAAGGGCCCCATGTCTTGTTTGCTTGGGGCCCCCTAAGTACCTTGAAATGGCCCTGACACAGACAGAAATAGGTCATATGAAATTCTTAGTAAAGATAATGTGTAATTCTTTTTTCGGTAAAATGTTCTGCTGGGATATACAGTCGACATACACAGACAGATAGACGGATGGATAGACAGTGGTTCTAAATTAACATTTTTCTTTTTATAAATGACCCCAAATATATTTTACAGAAATGTCCTCAGAAACAGCTTACTTGTAACCTCTGAAAAGTTGAATCCTGTGCTTCTCACTCCCTCAAACACAGTGTAAAGAGTGAAACATAAAAGAAATATGCTACTCCAATTTAAAAGAAGTTAATCTGTTCGGTTTGGGTACTATTTTCAGTTGTAAGTAGATCTAAAGCTGCTTATTATTATTATTATTATTATTATATAGTTACCATTTTAAAAGGCGGTGGTGAACATTATTACAGTAACAAAAAAAACGTCTCAGTTGTTTGAATAAAAGGTTTTACTGAGAGATATGACAAACAGAGAGACACAGACAGATAAATATATAATTAATTAATACTTCCTTTATGCCAACCCCAATATGCATTTTTTTACAGGAATGTCCCCAGAAGCAACTTACTTGTAACCTCTGAAAACAGGAACCCTTTGCTGCTCACTTCCTCAAACACAGTGTAGAGAGTGAAAGAGTATTTTGTCCCAGCAGAGAGAGATGAGACTGTGTGTGTAACTGTACTCCCTGCAGCTGATCCAGTGATGGTGGTATTTGTTCCATTGCTGTATCTCAGTATGTAATCATAATTATCATCGTTGTTGACTTTATCCCACTCCAGCTCTAGAGAAGTTGTCGTACGAGATTTCACATTTACCTGGGTGACCTCAGAGGACCCTGCAGGGGGAGGAGGGACAGACAACAGACAGTTGTGACAGTTAGTGACAGTTAGAACAGACACAGCAGAATGGATTTGGAAAACAGATGAAATAAACACTGACAGAAATGGATCATCAAAATTATTAGTAAATGATGTCATAATTTCATTCCAGTTAATTGAGATAGACAGACAGACAGACAGACAGACAGACAGACAGACAGATAGATAGATAGATAGATAGATAGATAGATAGATAGATAGATAGATAGATAGAGCCACAAAATTAACATTTCCTTTTTAAAAGTAAACCCCAATTTATTTTAAAGGAAGGTGTCCTCAGAAACTACTTACTTGTAACCTCTGAAAAGTTGTATCCTGTGCTTCTGACTCCCTCAAACACAGTGTAGAGAGTGAAGGAGTATTTTGTGCCAGGAGAGAGAGATGAGACTGTGGTCCCTGCATCTGATCCAGTGATGTTGGTCTCTTCTCCATTGTTGTTGTTTCTCAGTATGTAATCATAATTATCATTGTTGCTGACTTTGGTCCACTGCAGCTCAAGGTGAGTCTCAGAGCGGTTTACCACAGTTACCTGGGTGACATCAGAGGGCACTGAAGGGGTAGGAGGGACAGACAACAGACAAAATCAGACACTGATACAGCAAAAGACATTTAGATCAGGCCGCAAAATAAAATTGGAAAATGAATGAAATGAAATTGGGCATAAAATAAAGATATTGACTTAAATTGTCACATTAATGGAAATGGTATGGGCCTAAGGTGCTATGAGCTTGTCATAAACATGATATGACATGTTATGAACATTAATGGCACTTTTTGCAATGATCCTGACTGTTGTCATTAAGTGTCAATCAGGTTTTGTAATACTGTATATAGTTGACAGTTTGGGGTGCAAACATTAAAAAAACCAAATGCCACGTAATAACAAGTCATAAACATTCATGAAGTATCATGTCGTGTTCATGATGTGTCATGTCATGTTTTTATGATGGGCTCACATCACAGGCTCCTTAACTGAAAAGGATTAGTAAACATAATATCATTTTCTTTCAGTATTTGAGTAAAAGGTTTTGAGATATGACAAACAGACAGATGGACGATGGAAAGAAGGACAGATACATAGACAGTCAGTGCTACAAAATGAACATTTCCTGTTTATAATTATCTTTAACCCCCAATGTATTTCACATGAAGATGTCGTCAGAAACAGCTTACTTGTAACCTCTGAAAAGTCGAATCCTGTGCTTCTGACTCCCTCAAACACAGTGTAGAGAGTGAAAGAGTATTTTGTGCCAGCAGAGAGAGATGAGACTGTGGTCCCTGCAGCTGATCCAGTGATGTTGGTCTCTTCTTCACTGTTGTTGTTTCTCAGTATGTAATCATAATTATCATTGCCGTCGACTTTGTCCCACTCCAGCTCTAGTGAAGTCATCGTACGAGATTTCACATTTACCTTGGTGACATCAGAGGGCACTGAAGGGGAAGGAGGGACAAGCAACAGACAAAATCAGACACTGATTAGAGCAAAAGACATTTAGATCAGGCTGCAAAATGAAATTGGAAAATGAATAAAATGAAATCAGGCATATAATAAAGATATTGACTTAAATTGTCACAGTAGCGGATATGGTATTAGGCCTAGTGATATGAGCTTGTCATAAACATCATATGACGTGTTATGAACATTAATTGCATTTTTTGCAATGATCCTGACTTGTCATCAAGTATCATTCAGGGTTTGTCATGTAAAGCTGACAGTTTGGGGTGCAAACATTACAAAAACCAAATGCCACATAATAACAATTCATAAACATCCATGAAGTGTCATGTTGTGTTCATGATGTGTCATGTCATGTTTTTATGACGGGCTCACATCACAGGCTCATTTACTGAGAAGGATTAGTAAACATAATATCATTTTGTTTCAGTATTTGAGTAAAAGGTTTTGAGATATGACCGACAGACAGGTGGACGGGCAGACAGACAGATAGATAAGACAGTCAGTGCTACAAAATTAACATTTATAATTATCTATATCCCTAAATGTATTATACAAGAAGATGTCCTCAGAATCAGCTTACTTGTAACCTCTGAAAAGTTGAATCCTGTGCTTCTGACTCCCTCAAACACAGTGTAGAGAGTGAAAGAGTATTCTGTGCCAGGAGAGAGAGATGAGACTGTGGTCCCTGCAGCTGATCCAGTGATGTTGGTCTCTGCTCCATTGCTGTATCTCAGTATGTAATCATATTTATCATTGTTGGCCCACTCCAGCTCTAGAGAAGTTGTTGTACGGATTTTCACATTTACCTTGGTGACATCAGAGGGCACTGAAGGGGAAGAAGGGACAAACAACCGACAAAATCACGGACACTGATTACAGCGAGGGACAGTTAAAACAGTCCATTTAGATCAGGCCGCAAAATAAAATTGGAAAATGAATGAAATGAAATTAGGCATAAAATAAAGATATTGACTTAAATTGTCACATTAATGGAATTGGTAGGCCTAAGGTGATATGAGCTTGTCATAAACATGATATGACATGTTATGAACATTAATGGCACTTTTTGCAATGATCCTGACTTGTCATCAAGTGTCATTCATGTAAAGTTGACAGTTTGGGGTGCAAACATTACAAAAACCAAATGCCACATGATAACAAGTCATAAATATTCACGAAGTATCATGTCGTGTTCATGATGTCTCATGTCATGTTTTAGTAACACTTTACTTGACGGGTGAGTACATAACACATTCATAGCAGCTTTCATAAAATGCTCACAAAGCATTCATGACTGTTTCATAAGACATGACTCCACCTTCATACCCAACCCTTCATAAATGTGGAAGATAGAATGTCGATAACCTATCAAAATAAAAGTCCAGTGGTCTCAAAGCAGCACTACCATTTATGTTTGTCACCCGATCATGCCACACCTGAATATTTCATGAATATCTTATGAAGTCTACTTCAAATGTCACTTTACTATACAGGTTGCAAAGTATTCATAATCATTCATCTGAGTTTACCACTGAGGGTTAAACTAGAGCTGACCAGTATTTGTGGACCGTGATGTAACTGATATTACATAATGGTAACAGATTTAATAAATAAATAAATAAATAATGCTTGCTCCTGTCCAATGGTCTCAAAGAAGCATTGAAGTCCTTGATTTAAACCTGTTACCTGATCAAGTCAAATCAGAGTAATGGACAAATGCCGTATCAGATCATGAGCAAGCATCTAATTTAAATGTTTCATAAGAAAATATCTCACCTTGGGGTAATTATAATACTTTTTTTTGACCTTGCACACATTCAAAAGGGGAATGTCCAACTGTTCCGATGTCATCTCAAAGTACTTTAAACCTACCTCTCAGTGTTAAACTCAGATAAGTGATTATGAATACTTCGCAACCTGTATAGTAAAGTGACATGTATAGTAGACTTCATAAGATATTCATGAAATATTCAGATGTGACATGATCAGGTAACAAACATAAATGGCAGTGCTGCTTTGAGACCACTGGACTTTTATTTTTATAGGTTATCAGCATTCTAACTTTCACATGTATGAAGGGTTGCGTATGAAGGTGGAGTCATGTCTTATGAAACAGTCATGAATGCTTTGTGAGCATTTTATGAAAGCTCCTATGAATGTGTTATGTACTCACCCGTCAAGTAAAGTGTTACCCATGTGGGTAAGATGGGCTCCTTTACTGAAAAGGATTAGTAGACATAGGCCTAATATCATTTTGTTTCAGTTTTTGAGTAAAAGGTTTTGAGATATGACAGACTGACGGACGGGTGGACAGACAGATAGATACATAGACAGTCAGTGCCACAAAATTAACATTTCCTGTTTATAATTATCTGTAACCCCCAATGTATTTCACATGAAGATGTCGTCAGAAACAGCTTACTTGTAACCTCTGAAAAGTTGAATCCTGTGCTTCTGACTCCCTCAAACACAGTGTAGAGAGTGAAAGAGTATTTTGTGCCAGCAGAGAGAGATGACACTGTGGTCCCTGCATCTGATCCAGTGATGTTGGTCTCTTCTCCACTGTTGTTGTTTCTCAGTATGTAATCATAATTATCATTGTTGTTGACTTTGTCCCACTCCAGCTCTAGTGAAGTCATCGTACGAGATTTCACATTTACCTTGGTGACATCAGAGGGCACTGAAGGGGAAGGAGGGACAAGCAACAGACAAAATCAGACACTGATTAGAGCAAAAGACATTTAGATCAGGCTGCAAAATGAAATTGGAAAATGAATAAAATGAAATCAGGCATATAATAAAGATATTGACTTAAATTGTCACAGTAGCGGATATGGTATTAGGCCTAGTGATATGAGCTTGTCATAAACATCATATGACGTGTTATGAACATTAATTGCATTTTTTGCAATGATCCTGACTTGTCATCAAGTATCATTCAGGGTTTGTCATGTAAAGCTGACAGTTTGGGGTGCAAACATTACAAAAACCAAATGCCACATAATAACAATTCATAAACATCCATGAAGTGTCATGTTGTGTTCATGATGTGTCATGTCATGTTTTTATGACGGGCTCACATCACAGGCTCATTTACTGAGAAGGATTAGTAAACATAATATCATTTTGTTTCAGTATTTGAGTAAAAGGTTTTGAGATATGACCGACAGACAGGTGGACGGGCAGACAGACAGATAGATAAGACAGTCAGTGCTACAAAATTAACATTTATAATTATCTATATCCCTAAATGTATTATACAAGAAGATGTCCTCAGAATCAGCTTACTTGTAACCTCTGAAAAGTTGAATCCTGTGCTTCTGACTCCCTCAAACACAGTGTAGAGAGTGAAAGAGTATTCTGTGCCAGGAGAGAGAGATGAGACTGTGGTCCCTGCAGCTGATCCAGTGATGTTGGTCTCTGCTCCATTGCTGTATCTCAGTATGTAATCATATTTATCATTGTTGGCCCACTCCAGCTCTAGAGAAGTTGTACGGATTTTCACATTTACCTTGGTGACATCAGAGGGCACTGAAGGGGAAGAAGGGACAAACAACCGACAAAATCACGGACACTGATTACAGCGAGGGACAGTTAAAACAGAGGATCACTTTTGGTGGTTTTACTACTTATTGGTGTTTGTTGTTTATTTACTGTTTATTATCACAGTGATGACATTATTAACAGTATGTCACTGTTAACTGCACTTTTGTTTAGCTACTTGATGTTAGTACTGTGAATTATACTTGTACAGCGCCAATGAGCGACCAAGAGTAAGAGGGGTGAGGAGAAACTATTGTTTGGTTGTGATTTAGGAGGAAACCACAGATCCACAACTCAGGGTACCAGGTGATGACCACAATTAGGCTAAGCATGACAGCAGCATGATTATAAAATATTATCCCACAAAAGTATATGCTTGGTTGGTAGGTAGGTACTGTAGGTACGTAGGTAGTACTGCTAAATGGACATGTCAAGTGACCCCCAATGTATTGTACAGGAAGATGTCTTCAGCAACAGCTTACTTGTGACTTCTGAAAAGTTGAATCCTGTGCTCCTCACTCCCCCCAAAACAGTGAAGAGGGCGAACGTGTATTTTGTCCCAGCAGAGAGAGATGACACATTGTGTGTCACTGTGGTCCCTGCAGCTGATCCAGTGATGGTGGGCTCTGCTCCATTGCTGTATCTCAGTATGTAATCATAATTATTGTTGTTGTTGACTTTGTCCCACTGCAGCTCTAGGTGAGTCTCAGAGCGGGAGACCACAGTTACCTGGGCAACATGAGGAGGAGCTGAAATGGAAAAACAATGAAAAGAAACAATGAGGGATGGATGGAAAAGTCCCTTTAAAGACACTTAAAGATAGTTGAATAAAGACATTCAGACATACTGTAGGTTAATCTGAAAATCTTCAAATCTCAAACAAGTCACTTTTGGTGGTTTTATTGGTTATTCACCTGCTGCATGCCTAGTGATGATATTATTAACAGTATGTCACTGTGGCTATAGATAACTGACTAATTCAATTATATCATATTTGTACAGCATCAAATACAATACACTTGCTTCACAGTGATTTATACACAGAAGAAGGAACACCCAAGAGTAAGAGGGGCTAGGACAGGGGTGGGCAATTATTTTGGCCGAAGGGCCACATTAGCATTTCGTTTTTCACTAACGGGCCGGGTGTTAACCGTCAACCGGATGATGCCAGTAAATTGGCAAGTCTCCAACCAGTAGCCTCACTTTCTTCAGAGGACATGTTAACATGTAGGGTTAAAAGGGGGATTTGGATTGAATAGCTCAGCGGGCCGCATGTGACCCCTGGGCCTTAGTTTGCCCTGGCCTGGGCTAGGATAAACTACTTTCTGGTTGTGATCAGAGTGTGGATGTGATACATAAAAGGTTTCTAGCCAGATGGCTAATTTGCAAACCTAGTCCCTGGTCAGGCTTTTCTAAAAAATAAAGATACGAACCACTATAAAATAGCTAATTAGTTGTTAAATTATACAATAAATACATTGTAATGCAATCTGTGGCATTTAAAACATAGCCTACATGAGTACAACCATACTACATTTTTTAAGTACTTTTTACAACAAAATATCACATCACAGAAACAAGATATCACAGAAACAGGAAATCACATACTGTACAGATAAAGACCTGAGACACTCAGGTTTATTGTATAGAAACCACCTACATTCCAGTTAACACAACAGAGTGAACAAGTGTGTGTGGTCTGCTCATTTATAGTTGTTAATGTTTACATGCTTGGCTGTCTTTCAGCCAGTGCTTTACCATTCTATTGAATGTTTTTAGTTCAATTTGTGTTTTTAAAACTGTCGGTAACTGATTCCAGAAATTGATCCCCATCCATCACTGAAAAACATGACTGTCCGAAAGCCGTTTTATGTCCCTGAGCTATGCAGGTGCCACTTACAGCTCCCCTTGTGACTTTCTGTGTGCTTGTTACAAAAGGACAGAGAATGGCAGGAGCTGAATTATTTGCACATTTAAATGTAAGTTTGAGAAATGAGAGCTTAATGAATATGTCAAACTTAAAATCTTGTATTTCTGTATTATTAGGCAGTCATGCCATGTTGTTGGTTTCTGGTCCATTGTTTTCAGTGAACTGTTTATATAGGACTAGAATTGGAATGATTGTAGTTTGAGATGCCAAGCCCCATAGTCCAGTTCCTTATGTCAACATTTTGGCCTTTGTGGGAATTTTTTGGGGATTAGGTAAACTATATATTTTTTGGAAAGGTCATTGTCTAAGGACTAAGAAAATCAATGTTTGTATTTGCTCAGATGTCTATATGGTGGCCATAATGAAGTTTAAAAAATGTCCTACATAAAACAATAGGCCTACATCTCAATAGGCTCAATAGGCCTATTTTTTCCTGTTGTCCAATCAAAATAAAACTTTATACAGTATACATAAAAAGTAATATTTTTTGTATTACAAGTTTTTTCTGTAAATTAATTGTAGTATGCAAATTAGCTATACTGTACCCATATTACTAATGCAAATTGTTGTATTCATGGGTAGTGAAGAGATGAGAAGGTTGGGACCTCAATTTATATTATATGACACCCTGTGGGAGTATGCTTTCAGAAAAGGTGTACTGTACAGGGTAGATCAGTTGTCGCCTTAGTGTCCTAGGTCCTAATGCATTGGCTATACACCAAAATCACCAGAACCAAGTGATCTAAAATGGATATCAAAAGGAGGAGGGTGGTTGAACATGTCTTAATTTATGTTTTCTGATATCCTGAGGTCTGCTGCTTTCCAAAAAGGTATGTCTTATCAAGGTTAATTACTTTTACCTACTGTACATTCCATAGGCACTTTGGTATGAAAAATGCACCCAATTTTCCATTTCCCCCCAAAATAGGCATAAGCCTGAAAATAAGGAGGGGAGTGGGAGATGAAAAACAAAACAAAAAAAATTCTGAGGGCATAAGCTCTCAGAAAATATATGGTTTATGGGGTCTAATGTGTTTCCCCTAAATGCCACTGACATAAATGCCATCAAAAACAGCCAATTTTGAAAAAAAAATCAAAAATCAAAAAATAATAATAATAATTTCTTAATTTTGGGCTTTATTGTAATGAGGAGGGTGATTCATGTCTCACTGCCACACCTTGCCATGCTATTCCACATCCTGAGGGTGTAAGCTTTCAGAAAACATATGGGATGTAGGGTGAATCAGTCTCCCCTCATGCTTCAGAGATCAAAATGTAGTTGTGCCTATTTTCCCTCAAAATCCACAACCAGTCCCATTGATTTCACAAAGACATTTGGGCAAATGCAAACATGGATTTTCTGACTCAGTATGTAATTACCTTTCCAAAAATGTATGATTTTCATAATCCCCCCAAAATTCTGACAAAATAACATAAGGAACTGGACTAACAGTAACGCACTAAGATATGTGGGAGAATATCATGGCATGAAAAAACAGTAGTGATGCCTTCGTTGGTAGATGCTACCTTATCATCCTGAAACAGTTCAGGTGTCATACAAAGTTTGTTAATATGTTTGTTAAAGCCACCACATGCAACATTTAGGTAAATTTCAACGTTTCCTATTCATTACACCTTTATGTAAATTGCCTATAACTCACTAGACTTGATAAATGACATGTTCCGGAGTAAAACGAGCCCCTTCACGAGATTGTCCGACCTCCTAGAGGCAGATACCGCCTGCAAGATCAGGGAGCGTCCCGGCTACGTAAGTTTTGGTTAGCAAGCAAGCTAGGTCACGTGACTTAGCCAGAGTTTACTGTTTGACATACAACGCGATTTGTGACTTCTCAGCGCATTCAACTGTCGATACATTTTGTTAGCGGCGATCACCATTGACTATGCAATTCTAAATGGAGGATTATTGGCAGAAACGCTTAATAACTGCTTTGTTTGGTTGTTAGCTTACTGGATGACGCCACCGGATCCTGCATAGGTTCTCTTAAATTTAAGTTGAGGGTTTAGAACTACCTATAAAATTTTTAATTTATCCACTTCATATATAGCCTTTTGATCTATTTTGATTGTGCATTTAGCCTTTCTTCATAGAGAAGTACATAGAGTCTGTCTTTTAAGTTAAGTGTCAAGTGGTTGTCTTGAGCCACAAGTGATAGACCACAAGTGATATACCACAATTTGTCCATGGATTTGGCTAAGCATGACAGCAACATGATTATAAAATATTGTCCCCAAAAACTATATGGTAGTCAAGTCATAGATGTTTGTAGGGTATAAAATTCTGGTTGGCGAGTCTAGTAGCATAAGGAAAGTGAACCTTTCCACTGCTCAGTGACATGAACACATGTTTGTTTCATCTCTTTCCCTTGAATGGCTCAAAGGATGTTGGGACAGTGCACTAACAGCAGAAGTCAGATTGGAGGAAGTCTATATAAATTGCATTCAGAGGTAAGATGTACTTTGAACAAACTGGCTTAGTCCCAGCCCTGAATCTTAAAAGATTTGGCATGAATTAGACAAACTTGAACTTGAACATTGAAATTTGGGCATTCTTTTTTTAACATTAACACAATTAGGAGGCATTAGTAAAATAGAATGAAGACTCACGTTCTGGAGTTGTAGACATAGTGGTGGTTATGGATGAACTTGTAGTTGACTCACTCATTGTGGATGAACTTGTTGACGCACCAATTGGTGTAGTGTCAGTGTTAGTGGTGGATTCACACTGGAAGAAGGATTACAAATGATCTTGTTAGATGGTCATAAAACTTATAGACTTAGGTAGCCACATTTGCATTAATGGAAGCAATAAAACTGGTGAATGAGTTTAAATACCTAGGTGTCAATCTTGACCCAACACTTAGCTTTAAATCACATATCAAAAAGCTGAGTAACACTTTGAAGTTTAACCTCATAAACTATAAACACATAAGAAATTGTCTCACTGTTGATGCGTCCACTCTTTATCTAAATGCAATGATTATGTCCCACTTTCTGTACTGCATTATGTGTTGGTCACAGGCATGTAAAACAGCTTTAAGACCCCTAAATTCACTATACAAAAGTGCCATCAAGATTCATGATAGGAAAAAAAGAGTGCATCACCTCTAATACTCCATAAATATAACATACTGAATTTTGAAAATTTTATAATACACTCAAACCTTTGTCTACTTTTTATAATAATTCATAACGCTGCTCCCCCACCTTTGAGGAAATATATTGCATTATGATCTGAGACTCTGACTCGCTCAACCAGATCAGTCTCTAGGGGAGAATGCAGCGTTCCGCAGCGTAAAACAATGCTATAGGCAAATCCGCCCTTTCATCTGTGGCAATAAATCAATGGAACGAATTACCAACAGATTTAATAAAATACTGATATCAAATCCTTTTCATATTTAACAAAGAAATGGATTCTATCAAAACAGATTTGTACACATAGATAGCAGGTAGCTTAATTGGGGTAGGAAACGCAGATTTTGCACAAATGTGTGTGTGTGTGTGTGTGTGCGTGTGTGTGAATGGGTGTGTGTTACACTATCCTTGCACACCCTTTTACATGTTTTTACTGGGCGTGTGTGTGTGTGTGTGTGTGTGTGTGTGTGTGTGTGTGTGTGTGTGTGTGTGTGTGTATGTGTGGAGGGGGGGGAACTGGGTGTTTTGCACTATTTAGCTACTCTAAAATATCTGTGTGTGTGGTGTGTGCGATTTGTGTATGTGTGTGGGGGAGGGGGGGATAAATAGCAGGTTTTGCACTATTCCGTACATACTAAACTGCCAGTTAATTAAGGGGGATTGCAGATTTTTGTACATATTTGATGCCTCTTATATGTCCATTTTTGCAGTATGGTCTGTATGATGCAACAGACTTGAAAGTTTCAATTACTGGTCTGAATCACACAAATCATTCTGTTTTATATTTGCTGATCACCTGCCAAAGGGACTACAGGCGGAAATTAGCAAGACTGCTAAAACCTGGTGCAATGCATCTTTTCTTGTATTGTACAAGACTAAATGTTGATTGTACACTGTCCCTTTTTAAATAAAATAAACTCAAAAGCCTAGTTCTGTAATTTGAAACCTGGCAAGTGTTTGCTAAAAACAGTGTTTGCTTAAAATAGGAAATAATTAACACAGAATGTCATCAAAGGCTTATTGTTCATTAAACCTGAAACTGATCTACTTCTGGAATGTCAAATGCTCAAAATAGGTCATGTAATTGCAAATCATCTGATACACTAAATGAGGCTTCAAAAGCACATAGAATGTGTGTGTAGTAGCCTTTGATCTTTTGATCCTGTCAAGGAAGTCTTGTGTCTGTCTACAAATGTTTCTCAAAGTCGATGAAGCGTGCTTGGAAGGCTGCTTTTTCGAGCATTTCACGTCATTGTCTGTCACCAAGTATAGTTCCAAAGTCAAGCATCCTTCTAAATTCTAGCAAGGACAGAGGCCTTTATTCATGAATTTTTCAAGGATGCACTGATGGAACCTCTTTTTTGGAGTGTACAACTTTCAAGGCCAGTGTGCTATCTAGGAAGCATTCTCAACTTTGAGAAACACTCTACATCCATCCATATAAGTTGCTTGGGATAAAATGTGTACCAAATGCCTATAGTTGTTCAACATTAGGAAAATCAGGCCGTACCTTACTCAACATGCAACCCGGCTCCTGGTTCAGACGCTGGTTATCTCTCGCCTCAACTATTGCAATGCCCTTCTAACAGCCTACCAGCCAGTGTGGTGAAACCACTACTGATGATCCAGAAGGCTGCTGCATGCCTGGTCCTCTACCAGCCAAAGAGAGCACATGACTCTCCACTCTTCAGGGAGCTCCACTGGCTGCCCCTGGCTGCTCGCATCAAATTCAAGTCAATAATGTTGGCTTACAGAGTACTGGATGGAACTGCTCCAGTCTACCTGAAAGCCATCATCAAACCATACGCTAACCTCCAATCACTCCGCTTAACCAAGGATCGCTGCTTAGAACGACCAACACCCCGCACAGGTCAATCTAGGCTCTTATCATGCATTGTTCCTAACTGGTGGAACAGTCTTCCCAAGACTATTAGAACAACAGGCACTCTATCTACTTCCAAGAAACTCTTGAAGACCCAGCTCTTTCAAGAGTATCTCTTGTCCTAATTCCTTCAACTACCTAGAATGCACTGATCAAGCACTTCTAAACTCTTGCACTTGCTCTCCTATTAGCAAATGGCACTCCCAGTAGGCATTTACTTGTATTGTGTTGCAGCTTGATTGTTATCTCGCTTTTGTAAATAGCTTTGGATAAAAGCGTCTGCTAAATGCATAAATGTAAATGTAAATGTAAATCTATATGTAAATTATTGCCAATGTACACAGTGAGAGGAAACACACACTAACCCAGAAGATGGCCTACATAAAAACACAGTGTTATCTTGTGGGATGGATTTCCTTTTTAAAGGAAAAAAACTTTTATTTTGAAATAGCTTTAGCTTTTACAGTACCTTTTAAATAGTTGTTTGATAGCATTGGTAGACATGCTAACAGTCTGAAAGGCTTCAAGGATCTGTTGTAGTCTGACAAGCCAGACTATCACATAAAATGTATAGTCTGGCCATGAGTGACAACCCTTGAGTAAGACGGCTACAAACGATCACAGCAACTAACAAGACGATTCAAACAACGCTAAGCCCACCCAATGACTCCCTGTCCAGATAGAATGTTGTGTTTGGCTAAACACCACTGAATACAACCAAGAGTGTTGTGAGTGGATAGACAGCTCAGACACCACCAATGTCTGAGTACAACCTATGGCTGATAGCTAGAAGTACTTGCTGAGCAAATAGAGCTGGGCTGTATGGAGATGTACAGAACTGGTAAAACCCTATTGTCTAACTCAGGGAACTTGGCAAATAAAGGTATAATGATTGATAAGCACTGCATCAAATTAATGTTCAATGGTGTTTTTTGTCCCCAACGGCACCTTCCAGGCAGCACTGCCTAAAAGGCACTACCTTAGAGGAAAAATCCGGAGTGAATCAACACGTAGCCCTACTGTTTTATAGTGCCAGTGCTACTGATAGCCACCTCAATCACTCGATTTCATGCAACGCAGACTGAGATAGCGAAACGGCAGCTAACGGTAACAGAATGGGGCATTTCAAAACGAAAGCAAATCGATTAGGTTTCGTTTTAGACATGCCTCATTCAATTGGTGTTAGCTGCCGTTTCGCTAAACTCTGTCTATAATGCACAAAATTCAATCATTGAAGTGGCTTTCAGTAGCGCATAGCAGTATAAAACAGCAGGGCTACGTGTTGATTCACTCCGGATAATACCTTTAACCTTTACCCTAAACCTAACCCCCTCAACCATCATTCTAACCCTAAATTCGAGGGAGCAGTGCTTGAGGCCAGCGCTGCCTGGAAGGCAACGTTGAGGGCAAAAAATACCATAGACCCCAAATGCATACAGCACATGAGCCTATACCTATACTTAGTCTGGTCAGAAAATATTAAAATAAAAAAGCAACATCCAATATTGGCCTGTCTAATATCAAACAAATCAAATAAACATATCATATACACATTGAATAAATAGATAAATATGCACATGTTCATTAACATATGATGGTGTGCATTATGAAACAACTTATAGACAAGCTAAAACCAGTAGCCACTAGATACAATTTTGGTCAACTGGCACAGTACAGCCATTTCATACAGAAGAAAATAATTGACCATCTGTACGATAATAGTAAAGAATGATTGCTTACCCACACGTGAGCTGTACATAGACAGAGAAACCACACCAAGTTTCTCATGGTTAAGGCCTCTTCTCTCGTGGGTGAGCTAACCCTCTTTCCACTTTTTCTCTGATCTACTTTTAACACTAAAGTGACTAGCACAGAACAAACTCACACTAACCAGTCACCTGCGCTGAACAGACTCAGTCTTCTCTCACCTGTACGTCTGCTAAAACCCTCTGCACTCCACACAGTCATAACCATTACTATTGATACTTCTCTTTTTTTCCTTCGTCAGGGGGAAACACAGAGCAACCTTTGGCCTGAGCATGGACTTCCTTATTCTTCAGGTGCGTGTGAATGTGTGAATTTGTTTGTGTGTGTGTGTGTGTGTGTGTGTGTGTGTGTGTGTGTGTGTGTGTGTGTGTGTGTGTGTGAGTGTGTGTGAGCACGCACGCGAGTGCATGTCTCTGTGTGTACACACGTTTATGTTTATTATTAGGGAAGTGATAATCATGCAGTCATGTAGCACGAGTAACTTCACAGACTACAATAGACTGACTATTTCATCAGTGATTAATAATATACTACAGTGGACAATGTTTGAAATTAATGTGTATTACTGATTCTCTGAAGATCAAATTCTGACAATCTTTGAAAGAAGTCGATATGCTTTTACAACCAGTGGTGTAAAATTGCTGTAGCAATTCTCACCCTAAGGTATTTCGACCTTGATTTCCTTATTGGCAGCAATGAGGAAAACCTGAGTAATTGGATATCAGTGCCAAATGACCCAAAGCCCAACCCTAATCTGCTCTTGTAATAACATTAATCAATAAAGACATAAGCATTAGGATCCATATCATAGGTAC